>ML783746.1:26243-75311 GCA_009831015.1 Picea engelmannii
CTTTGTATTGGTCGTGGCTATGTCTTGTCATCTCGTAGATCCACTGTGTATTCTTCATGGCTACGATCAGTCTGAGTCATCAGAGTATAGATCCACATTGTATCTTTGGTGGCTATACCTTCTTATCAATACAATTATGGATCTACAGTGTATTTTATGGCGGCCATATCTTGCAAGTCTTGATCACCCAAGCATAGGTATGCCTGCCTTGGGTTTTGAAATATGTCATGATATTTGTTGGATGTTTGTGTGCAGCTTCTGTCAGGTTCTCCGAGTCTAAACCCTTGCTTGAGCATCTACAAAGTATTTCAGTTATCAGTTGGCATCTTCTAACTTCATACTTTGGGGGGCATTCTGTTACACGTCAAAATTGCTCAGCTGGATAAGTGTCGCATTATCCCTCTTAATTTTCGTAAGTGTCGCATCGACTTTCGCAAGTGTCGCAAGTTGGTCACAAGTGTCGCAAAAGATGTTCAGACATATTGCCATGTCAATGACACTAAGGAACACTTATAACATCTCACTTGATTGATTTGAAGGAGGAGAACTGGTCTACTGAAGTCAAACAACTCTTGACACCTGAAAGGAACCCTAAAACAAAGGTTTTGAGGGGGAGCGCTCCTCTACTTCAGCTCCAGAAGCACTGGCACTCCCCTATAGTGCTTCAGGGAGCGTTATAACGCTCCCCAGCCCCCTTTGAAGGAGCGCTGCTCATCTTGAGAGTGCTGGCACTTCCCTAAGGCTCACCAGGGAGCGCTACAATGCTCTGATGCCCCTTCTAAGGGAGCGTTGCCTAATCTGAGGCAGTAGTTGGCCCGTTGAGGAGAATAAGGGGAGGATCTTTCGAGATTAGGAAGCAGTTGTGCTCAAATTCTTGGTTTCATCAAGAGATCCCTGATCTAAGGAGAAGGTTCCCAACTTGTTCTAAAGATAAATCAAGAGGTTAAGCTCCTCTTAACCTATATAAACAGGCTTCATGAGGGTGAAAAGGGGGGAAGAATTGAATACATGAAACTTATGATCCTGGAGGAAACTTATAGTCAGCCAAAGGAGAGTGATCAGTGAAGCTGCTGTTATCCAAATTGTGAGACTTTCAGGCAAGGGTTAGACGAAGGGGACTTGGCGAAGTTGTTGCATTCGCATCTACGATTGTAAGTACTGTTGTCGTTATTCTCATCAATATGACACGCTTGGCCTGTTTCTTTCTAGTTTGTGTCTAAGGTCACATGAACTTATCACTAGTTGATAGATCTGTTTTCAAGCTAATATCAGTAGAGTAGGAAGTGGTCGTATCTTGTTTTGTCCACAGGGTCTAGTGAAGAGAAAAGGATCGGAGCGCAACTCGGAGCGTTCAGGGACAAACGTCGATAAAGAGGTACCTCTGTCATCCTTCCTTCTCGTGTGTTAGTTTAGATAGATTTGAAAGGAATTCAGTGTCCATGTTAAGCACTTTTCTGTCTAGGGTTAAGGTCAAGCTCTAGAGGTGATCTACCTGTTCGCAGGGAGATTTTCCTACAACACTAAGAGAACATCAGTTGTATGCCAAGTTGAGTAAGTGTTCTTTTTATCAAAATAAAATCCATTACTTGGGACACATTAGTTCAGAGCAGGGCATAGCAGTAGATCCAGAGAAGTTCGAATCCATTAGAGGATGGCCAACACCCAAAAATGTATCAGAAGTCAAATATTTTATGGGATTAGCTGGCTACTACAGAAGGTTCATAGTAGGGTTCTCTAATATTACTCATCCCATCACTTCTTTGCAAAATAAGGGAACTAAATTTGAATGGACACTCAAGTGTGAAAATAATTTTAATCTGTTGAAGTAATTACTTACTAGTGCACCTATGTTAAAGATTGTTGACCCAAATGAAAGTTTTGTGGTATGTAGAGATGCATGTAAGGAAGGACTTGGGGGAGTCCTCATGCAAAATGGACATGTCATTGGATATGAGTCCATAAAGCTTAAGGAACATGAGAGGAACTATGCCACACATGACTTGGAACTTGCTGCCATTGTTCACACCTTGAGGATGTGGAGGCATTAACTCATGGGAAAGAAATTTGAATTAAGGACAGACCATATTGGCCTAAAGTATCATTTTGAACAACCGACCTTGAATGCCAAACAAACAAGATGGTTGGAATTCTTAAGTGAATATGAATTCGATATCAAACATATCAAAGGAAACGAGAATAAAGTTGTCGATGAGCTTAGTAGAAGAGTGCATCTCATGCATGCTACTTGTGTGCATCAGTCAGACTTGAAGAGCATAATTTTAGATGGTATTGTTACAAACCAGCATTACCTATAGGTAAAGGAAAACTTACGTCAAGGAGATGTACAGTAGAAAATAAAGGAGTATGAGATAAAGGAAGACAGATTACTCATGCATAAAAATAGAATCTATGTTCCTAGTTCTGGAGAGTTGGGGCATTTGGTACTAAAGGAGATGCATGATGTTCCTTATGATGGACCTCATGGTTACCATAAAACAATTACAATAGTAATAAGCCGGTTCTTTTGGCCAGGAATGAAGAAGGATGTTGTTGATTACATCACTCGATGTATGGAATGTCAGAAGGTGAAGGTTGAGCATAGGCACCCAGTGGGTTTGTTGCAGCCATTGCCAATTCCAGAGAAGAAATGGGAAGTGATCACCATGGATTTCATCACAGGATCACCCAAAACGAATAAGAAACATTATTCAATCATAGTGGTTGTTGAGAAATCAACAAAGGCTTCTCATTTTGTGCTTGTGAAGACAATGCATACAACGACTAATATTGCAAAAATTTTCATGAAGGAAATTGCTAGGTTGCATGGGATACCTAGGAAAATTGTCTCGGACAGAGATACAAAGTTTACCTCCAATTTATGGAGGGAATTTTTTAAAGGATTTGGCACAAATATAAACTTTAGCACAACATATCATCCCCAGACAGATGGGAAAATAGAGAGAGTCAATCGAAGAATTGAATATATGCTGAGAATGCATGTGATGGATAAGCCATCTAAGTGGGAAGATTACTTACACTTGGCTGATTTTTCATATAATAATGGGTATCAAGATTCATTGAGAATGAGCCCATTTGAAGCCTTGTATGGTACGAAATGTGATACTCCAGTAAGCGGGAACAACCCAGCAAATAGAGTGGTACTTAGGCCGAAGTTTCTCAAGGACATGAAAGACCAGGTGGTCAAGATCAAGAAGAATTTAAAGGCAAATCATAATAGACAGAAAGTTTATGCAGACAAGAACAAGACAACTAGAGAATTTAAAGTAGGGGAGCATCTACTTTTGAAAGTGAAGCCCATGAAAAGCTCATTGAAATTGGGTAGTTTTACAAAGCTGGCAGCCAGATTCTGTGGTCCATTTGAAATATTGCACATAATAGGGTCAGTTGCATACATGCTTGCATTGCCTTCTTCCATGAATGTGCATAATGTATTTCATGTATCTTTACTAAAAAAATATGTACATGACCCTAACCATGTTATTGATTGGCATTTGATGGAGGTAGAGACGGAGGGAGGCTTTTAGGTTCACTCAGTACGGGTATTGGACAAAAAGGTAAAAGTACTTTGGAATCGAGTTATAGAGATGGTAAAAGTTTAGTGGACCTGCTACGGTCCTGAAGATGATACCTGGGAGCATGAAGATGCCATGTGGGCAGAGTACCCGTAGCTTTTTGAATAAATTTGAGATTTTGATCTCTATTTTGTATATGCACTGAGGATAGTGCCAAAATAAGGGGGAGGGGATGTAACACCCTAGGTTTTGAACCCCAATTTTAAATAATGTATTGTTACAATGCTAAGATGCTAGGGTGCCCAAATAATTATTAAAAGGCCAGTGTTCCCAAGACATGTAATTTGTTTATCATTATTAATAATAAATACATGGTTGGCTGCTAGACAAACAAGGACTAGAGTTATAGGGGGATATGATTCCACAAGAGAGGGGGCTTGAGGGGATAAGTGTTTATTCTATTTTAATTACCCTTTTTTCCTAAGGGAGGGGATTAGTGATGTGAGATTCTTAGGGAAGGCCAGGAGGCTCTTGATTCCCCATGAAAATACTTAAACCCATCCTTGGTCTGATTGTGGGGTTAGTCATTGGCTTGTCTGCTCCTTCACTCCTACATTTCATACCATTCTTTCCCTCATGCACTTTTATGCACTCACTCATCCATTCATTGATCCATCCTCACCTATGACTTGGCTTGGAAAATTTAAAGGAACTGCTGAGAATTATCCACAGGATAGTTGGTTGCAATGGTCACTGGTGCAATCCAGCCATGACTTGGGGCTTGCATGTCTGAGATGCATTGGCCTATGCCCTATTTTTCTCACAACTACGACTCCTGAGAGTTCCAGTATTGAGATTCTAGACCATATGTGCTAGGGGCCCTCGAGAAAGGAGAAGGACTGACTGAGGGACTACATGGTAGAGAAGGGTGGAGGTCCATTCTCTTGGAGTGGTACAGGTTGGGTGGAAGAGAGTTGGGTACTTGGATTTTTGTGGGTGTTGGGAAACCTATGAGAGCTTGAGAGATGACTGGTTTGAGAACCCAAGTACACTATGGAACCATCCTTGTGGATTCATAGACCTGGCTCGAGGGTGACATTGTTGTTGATATTTGGAGCAGTGGTGTCTATGGTTGGGTGGAACGTCTTTTGTCTGCAGCCAGTTGGTGTCACCTTTTTATAAAGATAATTTCTCTCTGTTGTGATATTATTATCTATGTATGAATGTATTCCACTGTCTATTTTAATTATTGTTTAACTAAATCTTAGATTGTGCATGATTTTTGGATATTGTTGTACATGTAGCTAAATCTTGGATCTTATGCATTCTTATTAATTAAAGAAGGTATTGGTAAGAGTACAAAGTCCAAGGGTGGGCTTGAAGGTAGCATGACCCGGCCTATGGGTGGCTGGGTATGTTACAATTTCTTTTTCACCAACCATTAACTGATAACACCTACCACATATTTGGTTTTTGTACATGTCTCTACCACCTTTCCTTCTAAATTATTGGTCTATCCCGACCTTTACATCTATCCAAATTTCCATATACTTAGTGATTTTGTTGAATGCCTTTTTCTTCGACCTTCTTGGAGTAGAGCTGCATAGCTCGATCGATGATTGATTGAGCCTGATGGTCCGGATATATGAGTGGAATGAAATGAAACACAGGTCTATAACATTAACACATATATACAGTGAACAATAACAAAGATACAATGAAACTAAAATTCTATTCAATAAAGAAATCTACTGAAACTATAAAATGCAAAATGAAATAACATTTCTCGAATGGTGGTAGCTAATATATGAGAAGATATGTGGAGGCTACACAAATTCACATGAGGACATTACAATGACGCCTCCAATCTATTTTTATCATCAAGAAGTAATAAAAAAATCCTAGACATCCAAATTCCTAACCCTAGGAGAGGAAGCAACAAAATTCATGTGGGCCTCGATGGGGTAAGTTGGTACATCAACTTCCTAGGGTTGTAACTTTTGCATACAATCTTCATTTTAGCCACATGATATCCCATTCGAAATTTTTATCCAAGGACTACTCATGTTGTTGTCAAACTCTAACTTCTACTATAGTGTGACTATGGTAAGCCCAAAAAATGTTGTTTAGGGCCTCAAAACGACCCTAGAAGTTTAGGACTAGAAAAGATAGAAAAAAATTGCCAAGATGGAAATTGTATGTGAGTCAGTTGCAAGAGGTGGGTGGCCATTGATATCCACCTGGATCAATCCTCCTCCCTTAGGAAGAAATGGTCTCCATTGCATTGATTTCCCCCATCAGATGAGGAACTTTATGTTGAATTTGGCCCCGTGTGAGCCACTTTCCTTGGTTGAAGAGTTGCCATGCTTTGATAACACTATAAAGCTAAATATTTTTTTCATGAGTACCCTTGAATTGTGTGTCCACGATCTTATCAGTGGATTATTGTTCTATGCATTTAAGGTTGAGCTCTTTCAATGTCAATTGTTCTACTATCTCTGAAGTTTCCAATAATGGTAGAATGTATGGTTGAAGTAGGTCCACATTAAGTAATGGATGCAAGCCAAGGAAGGGGGGAATGTTGAGCTCACAAGAATTGTCACCCACAACCTTGGTGATCATGTAAGGTCCATAGTAGAGTGGATGAATATTACGATGGAGTCCCGTAAGGACTTATTTCTGCAAATGAAACCAAAATTTATCTCCCACTTGAAAGTTGTGTGGCACCCAGTGTTGATCATGGTGCTTCTTGTACTTGGCATTAGACTTCTGCAAAATATGCCGAACCTGTTGGTGGATGTGTTGGATTTTCTCAATGAATTGGGTGGCTTTGTCGGATTCGGTTTGAGCATGTGACAATTTTTCCTATGTGGACGCAAGGGGTAGTATAACATCCATGGGACCCAATGGTTGAAATCCCAACCCCACCTGAAAGGGGTTGTGTTCGGTTGAGTTATGTATGACTATGTTGTAATTGTGCTACATATAGGGAAGACTTTCATCCCATGTGCGTGGATGCTTGGAATTGTACATGCACAAGATATGCACGATCATATTGTTGATGACCTTGGTTTGGCCATCCATTTGGGGTGGAAGGCCATGTATTTGGTGAGCTTAGTTTCCAACTGTGACCATAGGATCGACCAAAATGTGTTGAGAAATCGACTATCCCAATATGAGATGATGGTTTGTGGTATCCCAAAATGTACCCACACTCATTCGAAGAAGAGCTTGGCTATGGCCTTGTTGGAGGCAGGCCAAAGTGGAAAATCATGGATTTTTTGGGAAAGAAAGTGTGCACAAGGGAAGCTACAGCTAGAAGGAAACACAACACATGCACATGGAAGGAAAGAAACAACTGGAAGGAAGAACATCACGCATGGATGGGAGGAATACCTAATGATTGTAGGGTTAGGGTTTTGGTAAGGTATTGTAATGGTTGAAGAGCCATAAAGGTATAAGTATAGATACTGAGGTATTATAGAGGGTTTTATTTTGGTGTTGCTATGGTAGTTACGCATGAGTTGATGCGACATGTAAGGGTTTTTGTTGTACGACCTATTTTGTATAAGTTTTTGAGCTTAAGCTATTGATCTAGAGGGAAAATGAAGGAGGGTATATCTTTAGGGTTATATCGTAGGCTAGGGAGGCTTGTGTGTTCTAGTCCGCCTCATATAGATCTTACCCTATTGAGAGGAGTTGTAAGCGTGCGACGTTGTAGATGTCAAAATAATATAATAAATGAGCTGAGAGACAAATATTTGTGGACGTATCCCCAGGAGGGGGTGAACCACAGTAACATATGTGTTGTGTGATGAATTTTTGCATATCTTTATCATATTTTCAGTAGTTATATGTTATCCTTAATAAATGAGTTGTTATATTTACTCTGTATTCGTAAATGACCGTATATTGTATTTACGGTTGTAATAATGGTTCAATATATAGCTCGCTTATCTCACAATTCAATCATAGGCTATAAACACATGAGTCTTACAACCACCCATTAAATATATCTCGGGTGAGATTGCGTGGCATATTCTATGTGCTGCGTTTCCTTCTGGTTTACTAGGAGGGCCGATAGTTTTAGAGGCTTTGTTGGAAACCCGACAAACATGAACCCTGGGTCAATAAACTCAGACAAGATAAATGAGTAGTAACCAAGGGTGCAAGGGGTAGTGTAACATCCATGGGACCCAATGGCTTAAATCCCAACCCCACCTGAAAGCGGTTGTAGCTGGTTGAGCTATGTATGACTTTGTTGTAATTGTGCTAAATATAGGGAAGACTCTCATCACATGTGTGTGGATACTTGGAATTGTACATGCACAAGATATGCACGATCATCATGTTGATGACCTTGGTTTGGCCATCTATTTGGGGTGGAAGGCCATGGATTTGGTGAGCTTGGTTTCCAACCATGACCAGAGGATCAACCAAAATGTGTTGAAAAACCGAATGCCCCAATATGAGACGATGGTTTGTGGTATCCCAAAATGTACCCACACTCGTTCAAATAAGAGCTTGGATATGGCCTCCACTATGATACTCTTATTGTAGGAAGCCAAAATCTCCATCTTGGAAAATCGATCAACAACCACAAAAATACAATAATTTCCCTGATTGGTTGAAGGAATGCCTGACACGTAGTCCATCGATATTGATTTCAAGAGCCTGTCAGGAGTAGGAAGAGGGGTGTAAATGCCTTGTTTCTTAATGGCTGATTTGGAAATGGTGTAGGTTTTGCAAGAACTGATATACTTACTGGCATCATGTCAAAGTTTCATCCAATAGAAATGTTGCTTCAACACTCCCACTCTATTTATACTCCAAAGTATCCTACCACCCCATTGTAGTGAGCTTCCCAAATTACTTTTCCCGCTCACTTTATGGGATGCAAAGATGACCCATATGTATCAACAACCCATCCCGAAGGTGGAAATCAATGATAGTTGTGTTTGTTCCTATTGACACTTGAATCCTTCAAGACTGAAACAACAACCTCATGAGGATATCAATCCCCCTACATTTTTAAAGAGGTGGTACTCCTCTTTGGCTAAAATACATATCTTGAATATCTTGGATTAGGAGAATGCTAAGACAACAAACCCTAGATATTTATTACTTGGATTTATGAAATGATATGGGTCTTCAATAACCTGATATAATCTTTATGTGTAGCAAGAAATATTTTTACAATAATAAAATATTGGAGGGCTTCAACATAAAAATTTCATTTTGATCAACATCACATACATAATCTTCTTAATAATATATAAATGCATCCATGTATTCTTCACAAGAAATATAAGAGAATAACTTGGTCTTATCAAAGAATTTTAAAATAGTAACACTGTCAATACCAAAAATATAATTTGATAGGTCAATCTCAAATACCTCATACTTAAGACTCAAAGTTATAAGATATAATCAAAATCAACCCCAAAGCAATTCTTTGTGGAGTTTTATTCATGAAAGATGTTCTTCATTAAAAAATATTTAACAATCATGTTTATGGCTATAAATACTCCATGATCATACAATAAAATCAATTTTGAAGAATACAAGAAGAACACTCAAGAACGCAACCTTGTGCCCAACTCAAAGATTCAAGCATAAAGTTATCAGAAATGATGTAGAAGAAGAGAAAGATTGGAGAAGATGAAGATATATTTTCTTTGATTAGAATCTTGGTTGTGTATTCATGTTTGTACCTTCTTCTTCCTTTGATATTCTTCCCCAACCCTTTGATAATTTTGATTGTGGAACCCCTGATGAAGCCCTTCTTCTCTTTTTAAAATGAGATCTTCTGACGACTTGAGTAGTTAGGGTTTTTCCTCTCTTGATTTTCCCATAAAAATATTTTATTGAAGTATTATATTTAATTAAAGCCTCATTAATTCCTCATTAATTAAATTAGATCATTAATATACACATATTCAAAATGGGTCCCTTTTCTTTTTAAAAAATTGTTCTTAAATAAAATTTTCTTTTCAAAATTGATTTAATTTCCCTTTAAAATAGTGGGAATGTGTTTTACATTTATGGAAATTACAATCACATTTTTAGCCACAAAAATCACTTCATATTTTATCTTCATCGTCTTATCTTTCCAACTATATATTTTTTTCCCAAATCCGTTGCTCGAATCTCAAGATATGAGTTTGTGAAGTTGAGTTGTCACGCACGCCCATTAAGAATGAAGGTGATTGATATTTTAACTTTTCTGACAACTATATCCAATTTCAGCCCTTGAAACCTATACCATCATCTTCTTCATAAAAATACCTTTCCAACAGTATAAAGTTTGTGCAATTCCGACACCCGAATTTCAAGATATGGTGTTCAAAAGTTCGTGACTCAGCCACCATCGATCGGATGTCTTGGGAAAATGTGGGCCCTTGATCTTGGATTTGCCCTCCTTTAGTTCAAAATTCTATTTTTAGTGTGAAACCCATCCCACATGCATGGGAAATTTTGAGTTTTGAATACATATATACAAAATTACTTCATGTCTCTTATGTGTAAGAAGAGGAGAGTATAGAGACCATAGAGTTCGACCCTTAGAATGTTGTTGAATAAACTAATAATTTTAGAACCTTGTCACCATCCACCTCATGCCCAGTCACCATTGAGTCATTGTTGAGTCATCACCCACATGTAACCAATTAAAACATGCCATATTTCACCAACCATAATCTTCCATGTGTCTTCATATGATATCTCGGTAGCAGACCACATTCTTCCAATGGCAGACTGTCATATGTCACAATTCCACACTGCCATGTGTCATCTCTCCATAGCTTAAATAGGTTTCCGTCCAAGGAATGGTTGACACATGGCATGAATTTAAAGGTTAACAATTAAATAATGATAAATAATAATTAAGTGTGAAGTGTGTTAAGTGTGGGAGAGTGAATGAGAGAGGGGGAAAGGGTAGTTATGGAAGTGGGAAAATGAGGGGAGCGGAGGTGAGGGGGTGGTGTAGGGTGAGGTAGTGGGAGTATTTTGTAGGAAGCGGCCTTGCAGGGTGAGGGAATGAGGGAGGTAATGGAATATGAGTGAGGGTGAGTTCATGAGTCTACTAAAGACTCAAGAAAAAACTAAGTGTTGTGGGATAAGGGATAAGGGAGTGGAGAGAGTGAGGGGGTGTGGGATGTGAGTTTAAGTGTGTGGAGTAATTTGAAGGGAGTGGAATTGTAGGTCATGGAATCTTGGGGTGAGGGAGTGAGGGAGTAAGGGGGTCTATGATTCTGAGACTTTAAAAATAATCTAAGTATGGGTGAGGGGAAGGTAAGGGGGTAAGGGAGGAGAAAGGATGGAGAGATAAGGAGATGGGTAGGAGCAGAGTCGGGGGTGAGGAAAGTAAGGGGTTTAGGAATGGTGGATGTCTACCCCATCCATGGAGTGAAGGGGAGAGTAAAAATTAAGTGTTAAATTAAAAGGGGAGATGGAGTTTAGTGAGTACCAATGAGAGATACCATAAAATAGTTTTGCGGGTTTTGAACCTGGCACAAGAATATTTTTAAGGGTCTTGGGCCCGAAAAAATTAATTACATTTATGAAACATTAGCCTTATTTCACATGAAAAGGCACCCTTTTCCGCTTAAACTTTAAACTTGGATATATTGATCATATGAACTCAGATTCTGATCTGTAAAATACGTGGCAAATCTGAGACCGAGGGATACACAATGAACTTATAATAGTTAAAAAAAAATTTCATCTTCCGATATCATTTTTTTTATTAATCCAAGAGCGTGAAAATATAGGTGACCATTTTTGGTCAATAGTTCCCAGCATATGGTAGGTAGTGGCGAAGTCACGATCCCTCTCATAGAGTTAGGGCCATCCGAAGGTCTCATGTCCGTATGAGTGTAGCACCATGGTTAGTGATGCAACTGGAGGTCGACTGAGGTAGTCAACAACAAGGTTGGTGATCCCTGTCTTATAATTGATGTTGATATGGAACTGCTTCAAGTATGTCGACCACTTATGATGATCGTCATTCTGCAATTTTCCTTGTTTTTGCATGAACTGCAGAGGCTTATGATGAGTGTGGATGATTGTCTCCTTCCCAAGAATGTAATGCCTCAATTGGAAGCAAGCTTGTACAATGGAGTACATTCCTTTGTTGTAAGTGGGATACTTGCAAACAATATATGATAACATCTCACTATGATAGGCCATGAGATGTCCATGTTGAGTGAGAACTGCACCCACAACATAGTTTGAATCATTTGTCTCAATATCAAAAGGTTGTTGTGTTGGATTACTGAGAGGGGGGCTGAATCAGTAATAGAAAATTTTAATCCTTTTTAACCATATAATGAAAGTGCTATATCAGTGTAGAATTATCATCCAATAATTGTAGAGTAAATAAACAATGAACAAATGAGCAATCATACACATACACAGTACACCAATGTTTTTACGTGGAAACCCTAAGCGGGAGAAAACCACATAATGTTTTTTCTTATATGTCTTGAATAATTACATTCATTGGAAGCGTCAACTTCCTTTGTTTTCTAGCTGCAATTGGAAGGTGTATGTGCCAACTCATCAAATATACACCTCCTGTATGTGGCAACTCATCAACTACTTGTCTCAACCATGTACCCAACGTGTACCTCAACCATATACCAAATACATACACCAATATAACCATAAAAAGTTATCTAACAATTCATCACTCTATCCATAAACCAAATACCATAAACCCTTACATCAAACCATGTGCCACAAACTCACTGTTATGTAGCCTCAAGCTAAACCAACAATTTCAGCAACACATCACAACCAAAAGACCAATACCCATATGCCAAATACCAATTGTATCCCTCAACAAATCTGATATATGCAACAATAATAAAGATCCAATACCATCTCAAGAGATAAACCCTAGATCACAAAACATACCTCAAAAAAGATGTGTGATATCTCTCATAAATAGACCCCAACCATGTTGCTGCCATGATTTTTCTTCCGCACCGTTTCTGCTGCACTTTTTCCACCGCAATTTTTTCCGCCGTGATTTTTCTGCCGCACATTTTCTATCGCACTTTTTATACCGCATGTTTTCTGCCGCAATTTTCTACTTTAATTTTTCTATCGCAATTTTTCTTGTCACACTTTTTCTGTCACAGCTTTTATACCGTAGTTTTCCTGCCACACTTTTTCTGCTGCAAATTTTTTCTATCAATAATACCTGCCCAAATAACCTTTCACAAAAAATAGATATTTAATGATATTAAAGTGTGATTAAATGAGAGAGATTTGCCTCTTATTTATATATTCAAGTAGCATTACACTTTCCTTATTTTAGGGAGTTCTCCATTTACTTTATTATTTAAATAATTTCTTTTGCAAACACTTGACTTTTGGGGGCTTCTATATGACTCATGAGGGTTCTTCAACTTCATATGGCCATAACTCTCTAACTGTGAGGAGTTATGTGACATTCCACATACCAACGGAAATGGAATGACAAGCACTATCCATATAGGATAGTTTCATTGACAAATTCGCTGACCTACATCTCATTATTCCACAATTAAGCATGGGTTCTCTAACCATACTTCTAGGATAACTCAATCCGCAAATCTTCTTCCCGTGAGGGATTTTACCATAAGGGGACCACTTTGGAGTTCATCCATTTGTACTTCTTATCAACCATGACAAGACAATAATGAGTCATCTCTACATCAAACAAACTTGGGTCGATTACCCAAAATTTTGTGCTACTGGGATTTCTTCAAGGGTTGACATTAATGAAAACCAACCTTAATCAACAATCTCCCCCTTTGGAATTGATGGCAACACTCTGATGCAATACTGAAATCGTATCACTTATGCTCCCCTTGGAACCATGCCTCTGTCCTCTGCATCTAATAAATATCTCCCCCTTTGTCATCAATGGAAAATGTATCTTTCCATCTGGGGTTGCTCCCATTGACTGAATTGTCCTCTATATGGTGCTTCCTCGTGTACATCTAAGACATATAAGATAAACATTCAAAAGAATTCATTTTGGAGTAGAAATAACTCTGTGTCTCTAGCGAATATACTCAAAGGATTCCCGTGGAAATGATCTTGTAAATATGTATTCCACTTGTTCTTTTGTGCCCACATACTCAACTCTGATGTTCTTTTCTGCAACATGTTCCCGTAGGAAGTGATACTTGATTGGAATGCGATTTTTCTTGGAGTGCATCACTGGGTTCTTTGAGATACTGATGGCACTTGTATTATCACAATAGATTGGAATGGGCTCATCATAGTCAACCTGTATATCTATCAGAGTTTGTTACATCCAAAGAACCTATGTACAACATGTTGTTGCTACAATATACTCTACCTCGAATGTAGATAAAGATATTGATGATTGTTTCTTTCTTAGACATGATACAAAACACTCACCTAAGTAGTACGCTTCTCCACTGGTACTTCGCTGATCATCAATACAACCTGCCCAATCTGCATCTATGTAGTCAATAAGTGATAGATCATTTCCTTTTGGATACCATAATCCAAACTCTTCTATTCCTTTGAGATATCTGGAAATCCTCTTCACTACTAATACATGTGATTCCTTTGGTGTTTCTTGAAATCATGCCACCTGTCCAACTACCTGCATTACATCTGTTCTGGATGTTGTCACATATAGTAGGCTACCAATCATTGACATGTATTTCCTCTGATATGTAGACTTTGAATCATCATCTTTTCTTAACTTGCAACTGGTTTGCATGGGAGTGATAACTGGTTTGCAATCTTCCATTCCGAACCTTGTTAGCATTTCTCTGATATAGTTGGTTTGAGAAATAAAAATTCCTTGGTGGCTTTGACGTATCTGAAGTCCCAGAAATAAGGATAGTCCTCCAAGTAATGACATTTCAAATTCATTCTGCATATCCTTTGCAAATTTCTTTCTTAACTTGTCATCATCACTAACAAAAATAATATCATCAACATAAAATTCAATTAATAAAATATTATCTTGACTTACCTTGATGTAGAGGTTTTTGTACGCACTTCCTTTTTTGAACCCTGTGTGTTGTAGATAATTATCTAGTCTAGAGTACCATGCTCTAGGATCCTATTTTAGACCATGCAAGGCCTTCTTTAATTTACACACATAATCTATGTTCTATGACAAGTGAAATCCTTCTGGCTGTTCAATGTATACTTCTTCTTCAAGTTCCCCATTCAGAAAAGATGATTTTACATCCATCTAATACACTTTAATATTTTTGGAGCATGCATAAGCTAAAAGCAATCAGATTGCTTCCATTTTGGCAACTGGGGCAAATTTCACTTCAAAGTCGATTCCTTCAACCTGTGCATATCCTTTACATACCAATCTAGATTTGTTCTTTGTAACCTATCCATATTCATTCAATTTATTCCTATATACCCACTTTGTGTCGATCACATTCTTATCCTTTGGTCTTGGAACCAATTCCCAAGTATCATTTTTTTCTATTTGATCCAATTCTTCATCCATGGCCTTCTTTCAAAATTCATCCTTGTTGGCTTCTTCAAAATAGGTTGGTTGAATCGTAGATGAGAGTGATAGGTGTGTTTGTTCTGGTGAATGAATTCTTCTTCTAGTTTCAACTTCTACATCTTTTCTTCTAATAATCTGATCCAAAGGATGATTCTTCTATACTCGTCTACTAGATGTCTTTGGAGGCACTTGTTGAAATTTCTCTTATTATTATGTCAGATCTTCTTCATCTTCCCCTTCTACTACCTTTTCATCTTCTTCTTCTTCTTTGTAAATTTGTTCCATTGATTCATTTAATTCTTCCTTTAATCCTTGTGTAATTGTTTCATCAATTGTTACGTTGATGCTTTCCACAACTTTGTTCAATCTCAGGTTCTAACACTTGTATTATTTCATTGTACTTGATTAACCAACAAGTAATCCTTTGTCCACATGAGAGTTAAACTTTTCCATTCTACCATATTATCTTTTGATGTAGCATTTGCTCCCAAAAACTCTCAAGTGCTTTGCATTTGCTGGTGTTCCTTTCCATAGCTCGTAGGGAGTTTTGTCAATGTTGTTTCTGAGCATTAATTTTTTTTGAATGTGAATTGTTGTATGCAATGCTTGTGTCCAAAAAATATCTTTCAATTTGGAATCCATTAGCATTGTTCGAGCAATTTCTTGTACTGTCATGTTCTTTCTTTCAACAACTCCATTCTGTTAAGGTGTCCTAGCAATGGAGAATTTCCTTTTTATTCCATGAGTACTGTAGTAGTTCATAAATTCCTTTGAAGTGAGCTCTCCTCCATTATCAGATCTCAAGCATTTGATTTTTGAATCCATTTGATTTTCAACCATTTCCTTGTAGATCTTGAAGTTTTCAAAAAATTCTAACTTATTCTTGAGAAATAAAACTGCAGTCATTCTGGTATAATCATCAACTAATAACACAAAGTATTTCTCACCTTTTAAACCCTTTGTTGTAGTTGGTCCAACTAGATCAGTATGCACAATTTCCAGTGGTCTTGTCATTGAATATTCCTTTTATTTGGATTTGTTCTTTGTCTTCTTTCCTTGTTGACAATACTTGCATAAAGTGTTGGTTGGTTTCGTGATCTGGGGAATTTCTTCGATTGCTTCTCTTTTGTTGACTTTGACAAGGTTATCAAAATATATGTGACCCATTCTTATGTTCCATAGCCAACTTTCATCTGCCTTTCCTAGACAACACTTTTCATTTCCAATTTCACTTAACACATATATGTTGCTTGAAGTTCTCGCAGCTATAGCAATCACTTTTCCTGAACCTTCTTTTCTTATCTCACACTTTTGTGAATCGCAAGTAACTTTATGACCTTGGTCAAAAATTTGACTCACACTTAGAATATTATGTTTCATATCTTCTACTAGTAGAACATTTTTTGTCTTTCTATTCTTGTTCCCAATTCTGACTATGCCTTTTCCAATGATTTTAGTTGAATCATCATTTCCGAAGGAGACTGATCCATCTCTTTCCTTTATTAAAGTAATAAACCTCTCTCTATGACCTGTCATGTGTTTTGAACAACCACTGTCAACATACCAACCACGTTTCTATTCTTATCTTGTAGAGAGATTGTTCATTGTTCATTTCTATATTGATTCTACTTTCTTATCCATGTCATTTTCTGAGGTTCTTGTCTGTGACTGTTATTATTCTGTTGTGGTTCTCTAGGAGGGACTCTCATTCTACAATCTTTGGCCATGTGTCCAAAGTTGTTACATTTGTAACATTCCACTTCAGTGCTTAAGGATTAAAACCTATTGTAACTTCTTCTCTATGTTTCACTAGGCCTTCTTGGATAACCCTTTTGTGTATGACTTTCAAAGTTGTTTATGTTCCTGTTGTTAGCTCTTGTTTTTCTTCTTTTATCTTCTGATAACTTCTATGGCACACATTAATTCTTCTCGGTAGTCAACTTATGCCTCTTCATATTCTTCTTCGGCTTCTTCATATTTTTCTTCGGAGTCTTCTTTATCAAAGTCTTCTACTACCATGGATAGAACTCTTTTTGTCTCATTGTCACTGAATTCATCTTCGTATGATTATGAGATGTCTTCTTTGGTGCATAAGATTTTCTTGAAAACTTTCTTTGTGGTTCTTTTTCCTTTATATGATTGTTTTCTTTTTGAGTAACCTTCATCATTTCTTTTTTTCTTATGAGGACATTTGTTATCAAAATGACCAATACCATCACAATTAAAACAAATCAAAGGAAGCTTACCTCTATACCTGTCGTTGGTTCCCTTGTTCAATCTTTTGACAAATTTGAACACTTCTTCATCATCTTCCCAGACGTCATTGATGCTACTAAGTTATTTTTCTTTTTTGCTTCGAATTTTTGGATTCTTTGAAGGTTGCTTCTTTTGTATCTGGATTTTCCTTTTCAGTTCCCATTTCATATGCTGTGAAGATTCCATGTAATTCATCCATGCTTATTGATTTCAGATCTGCTCTTTCTTCTAGTGCTGATATCTTAGGGTCAAATCTCATAGGAAGAGATATTAGTACATTTTGAACAATTATAGATTCTTCAATTTCTTTTCCCAAACCAATGATTGCATTTACTGTTTCATCAACTCGTAAAACGAAAGCTGAAATATTCTCATCTTCCTTCATATTAAGTCATTCGAACTGACCTCTGTAAGTTTGAAGCTTTGCTTCTTTGACTTTTGAATCTCCTTCATAAATATTTTGAAGTTTGTCCCAAATATCTTTAGCATATTTAAAATGTGAAACTTTGGTGAATACTGTTTCACTAAGACTATTCAGAAGTGCATTTGTAGCTTTGGAATTATTCTGACCAAGTTTCACTACTTTGTCATATGTTGGCAGAACTGTTGCTACTATGTATCCATCTACAATTGATTTCCAAATTTCAAATCCCTATGCGTGTATATATGTATTCATCCTTATGCTCCAAAATGCATACTTATGTCCATCAAACTGTGGTATTCCATTTTTATACAAGTTGTTTCTCTCCATGATCTTCCTTTCAGTGGTTAAACTAATTTTTGAAGGAACCTGCTCTAATACCAATTGTTGGATTACTGAGAGGGGGGCTGAATCAATAATAGAGTAATTTAATCCTTTTTAACCATATAATGCAAGTGTTATATCAGTGTAGCATTATCATCCAATAATTGCAGAGTAAATGAACAATGAACAAATGAGTAATCATACACATACACATTACACCAATGTTTTTACGTGGAAACCCAAAGTGGGAGAAAACCACGAAATATTTTTTCTTATATGTCTTAAAGAATTACATTCATTCAAAGTGCCAAATTCTTTTGTTTTCCAGCTACAACCGGAAGGAGGCTCCAACCCCCTAGTTTCTCAAGCTACAACCTGAGGGAAGCTCCAACTCCCCAATTCTATGGATACAACTAGAAGGAGGCTACAACCCCCTAAGTTCTCTGGCTACAACCGAAAGGTGGATACAACCACCTGTCCTTGCCCCGTCCAACCACCCTGAAATATAAATGCCAAATGTAGACAATCTGTCACTATCATTGAAACAACCACTACCACTATCAAACTGTATGGTCTGAATTTATGCAAGAAAGCAACAAAATACACAAATAACCATGACTAGAAATATGCAACAGAAATAACACTTCATTTCATTAATATCAAAGAACTAAAATTTGTTTATAGACAGAATGGAAATAAACTAGCTAGGGCTCTGGTAGCTTATCTATTAGAAGAGATGTGGTGGCTACAGGCCTATGAAATCTGTGTTACAATGAGGCTCAAAGGCCTATATATTATTGAGAAACAATGGAAACCCTAAACATCCAAAAACCTAACCCTAGGAGATGAAACACCAGACTATGGGCCCCGTCGGGGTAAATTGGTACATCAATTTCTCGGGGTCATAACTTTGACATACTATCTCTGTTTGATGCACATGATGCATCGTTAGAAATATCTATTCAAGGACTACAAATTCTAACAATGAATATTGAGTTTGAAACGGATTCCTCTTCGCCATATGTTCGATGCCCAAAAAACATCATTTAGGGCCTCAAAACTACTCTAGAAGTTCAAGACACGAAAAACTACCAAAAATAGTAAATTGTGCTACAATTAAGGAAAATGAAAAACTGAAAGAAACAATGGTGCAGTTCCAAGTGGAATAGGCGAGTGGCCACCAATATCCACCTAGATCATTCCTCCCCCCTTAGGAAGAAATGGTCACCATTGCGTTGAGTTCCTCCATGAGATGAGGAAACTTCTATTGAACTTGGTCCTTGGTGAGCCACTTTCCCTGGTGAAGGAATTGGCCTTCTTTGACAAATCGATATAGCTGGATCCTCTATTGGCGGGTGTCCTTGATTTGTGTGTCCATAATTCGATCAGTTGTGGCTTGTTCCATGTAGTCTGGATTTAACTCTATTAGTGTGAGTTGTTCTGCCATGTCAGATGTGTCTAGTAGAGGTAGAAAGTAGGGCCGAAGGTGGTCCACATTGAACACTGGGTGCATACCAAGGAATGGTGAAATAATGAGCTCGAAGGCATTGTCCCCTATAGCCTTGGTAATGGTGTATGGCCCATGTCGAAGTGGGTGAAGCTTGCAGTGGGGTCCAGCAAGGTGCTCCTTCTGCAAATGTAGCCACACTTTGTCACCCACTTGGAATTTGTGTTACACCCAATGATGATCATGCAGCTACTTGTACTTAGCATTGGCTCTGTCCAATATGTCATGAACCTGTTGGTGAATGTGCTAAATGTGCTAAATGCGCTCAATGAAGTTGTTCACCTTGGCAGCTTCACACTGGACATGAGCCGAATTAGCCTGAGTAGCTGCAAAGGGTATGGCTACGTAAACGGGACATAGTGGATGGAATCCTAAGCCCATTTGAAAGGGGTTGTGGTTGGTTGAACTGTGGAGGGCCCGATTATATCTATGTTGTACATAGGGGAGGCTCTCAGCCCATGCGCGTGGATTCTTTGAGTTGTACATGCAAAAAATGTGTACGATCATCCTGTTGACGATCTTTGTCTGGCCATCAGTTTAGGGATCAAAAGCTGTGGACTTGGTGAGCTTGGTGTCCAGCATTGACCATAGGCTGGACCAAAATGTACTGAGGAACCTACTATCCTGATTTGAGATGATATACTATGGGATCCCAAAGTGTACCCAAGCTCATTCAAATAAGAGTTTAGCAGTGGCCTCTGTTGTGATATTATTCTTGCAGGCCGCCATAATGGACATCTTTGAGAATCTGTCGATGACTATGAAAACACAGTTGTTTCCATGCTTAGTAGAAGGAATGCTCGACATGTAATCCATGGAGATGGATTTCCAAGGTTGAATAGGGGTAGGCAGTGGAGTATAGAGGCCTTGCTTCTTGATGGTTTGTTTGGCAATGCAGCAGGCAGTGCAGGATCTGATGTACTTCCCGACATCTTGTCGATGGTTTGGAAAATATATATACTTTTGCAGTACTGCCACTATTTTCTCGATCCAAAAATACCTAGTGACCCGACTGTAGTGCGCTTCCCAAATCATCTTGGCATGCTCGCTTGAAGGAACACAAAGGTGTCCTAGGTGACATAGTAGTGAATCCTGGAGGTGAAAATCTGAAAATCGGTTACCCTCTAAGAGAATCTTGTATGTGTGGCTGAATTATGGATCGCTCTTGTAGAGAAGTGGCCAATCATAAGTCTCATGCCCACAAGATTTGAGCATGGTGGTTATCGCCACGATCGGTGATCGACTGAGCAAATATGCAACATTATTGGTGTTGCCCTTCTTGTACTTCATGTTCAAATGATATTGTTGCAGTTATGTGGACCACTTATGATGGTGGTTGTTCTACAACTTCCCTTGTGTCTATATGAACTGTAGGGGTCGATGGTCTGTGTGGATGATCGTTTCCTTCCCCAAAATGTAATTCTTCCATTGTCGACAAGCCTGCACAATGGAATACATTTCTTTGTAATAAGTGGGATACTTTCGAACTGTGTTGGAAAGTGTCGCACTCTGATTTTCCATTGGATGCCTCTGTTGAGTAATAACTACCCCAATAACATAGTCAGAGGCATCTGTCTCGATCTCAAATGGATTTTGCAAGTCTGGTAATGTGAGCACTAGGTCACAACAGAGGCGATGTTTCAATTCTACAAACGCATTCTGTTGAGTTTCGACCAAAAGAATTTTTATTTCGCTCCTCCCTTGGTGACTTGACTCAAGGGCCAAGTGATATGAGAGAATCCCAACATGAACATGTGGTAGAAATTAGCAAAACCTAGAAAGTTGTGAAGCTCTGTTAGAGTGGTCAGGGTTGGCCAATCTCAGATGACTTGGATTTTGGTTGGATCCACATGCACACCACACTCATCAATAATGTATCCTAGTTACTGAACCTGGGTCATGCCAAAATTGCACTTCTCCAAATTGGCACAAAACTTGTGTTTCCGCGGTGTTTGGAGGACCTGTCAGATGTGGTGGAGGTGCTCTTCCCAAGTATTATGGATGAAGATCAGGATGTCATCCAAGTACACTACTACAAATGATTTGGTGAATGGCCACAATATGTCATCCATCATCCTCATGAAGGTTGCGGGAGAATTTGTCAACCTAAAAGGCATGACCAACCATTCAAAAAGGACCTCCTTGAATTTGAAGGAAGTCTTCCACACATCGGACGATTCGATTGGTACCTGGTGATGCCCAGACTTAAAGTCGATCTTGCTGAAATATTTTTTCCCTTTGGGTTGGTCCAAAAGGTCATCAATCTGTGGGATCGGGTACCTATTCTGGACAGTGATCTTGTTCAACACCTGATAGTCAATACAGAGTCTCCAAGTCCCATCCTTCTTCTGCACCAACATGGTCGGGCTCCCATAGGGTGATGAACTTGGCTAGATGTGACCTTTCTATAGTAGCTCCTGGATCTACCTCTTGATTTCATCATTCTCCATAATAGAGCACCGATAGATCGGTCCATTGGGCAGCGGCACACCTAGGGTCATATCAATGGGGTGCTTGACTTGACATTGCAGAGGCACCCCTACAGGTGAGGTGAAGATGTCCCAGTACTCCTCCATGACCTTGTCCATTTGTTTTTGTTGTGTGGAGGAGCCCTGCCTAGAGGTCATGGCCACAATATTTTTCTTTCCCTGAGGGTGGATCATCAGGAAAAAAAATTTCTCGATTTTGGAAATGAGCTTACTGCATTGTTTTGTAGTAACCAAAGAGATAGCGGTAGGCGGTGGTACCTATGGTATCCTTTAAAACTTATTTCCCAAGGTAACAATAACAACGTGATGTTAGGACTCATACACAACATTTCGCTTCCACAAGTATGGTTGGCCTAATAATACATCACAAACATCAAGAGGAGCAATGCCACATAATACCTCATCGGTGAAGGGCTTGATGTTGTAGGGAAGGCGACACTACTGGCTGACACGGAGATCCCTTCCTTGGTGAAGCCACCCAATGGTGTACATATGTGGGTGTGATGTGGTTGGAAATCCTAAATGCTTCATGACCTCTGCTGAAATGAGTTTCTTTTGGCTCCCACAATCGACAATGAACTGTAGTGGGGAACCCTTTACCCACATCTGGGAGTGGAAGAGACACTCCTCCTCCTATGGATCTTTCGGTTCTTCCTTTTGGATATTCATGGTGGAAACAATGGATTTGGGCTCTGCATCAATAATATACTTCCCTCTATCATTCCCCTTCTCAGGTTTTGATTCAATGTTGGAGCATGCATCTGATTCAGAATCCCTCATCTTGGCCACTAGTGACTATTTGGCCTGACACTCACTTGTGTTGTGAGAAGTCACACCACTTTCCCGTGTCCCTCTTCAGCTTCACAGTGTTTTTATTTTCTTGTGTCTTTGTAAGGTTGTCTTGAGCCACCATGCCTTGGATTTTTCCTTTGTTCTATGATTTGGGGGCACCTTTTGCTTGTTTTTGATTCGCAGATCCAAAGTCTCGGTTCTTCTGTTTGAATTTCTACTCAATCTTGGCAGCATACTGGTATGTCATACCAAGCAAGTAGATGTCGAGGAATTCCATTTCTCCCTAAATGTATTTGTGTAGACAACTGTGGTACTTCAACACCAAATGTTTCTCTGAATATTTGATACCCAAATTTGTGCACAGGGTATGGAACATATTCGTCAACTCATGCACATATTGATCCCTTTGCTGCCGCAACATAGTCCATTGTATGTACTTGTACTCATAGCTCCCCATGGGATAATATTGTTCCTTGATGGCATCTCAGAAATAATTCCAATTGGATATGGATGAGAACAAAGAGGGTTCCTCGTTGTCCTTTTTCTCACAGTAGGTTTCACACTAGTCCTTGACATGGGGGGCAACTTTGAGCAGTGAAAAAATAATATTCTCTCGGTCGGAAAAGTCATGAACCGAGAAATATCCTTATAATAGATGCAACCATATATCTATGACATCTACATCTATTTGGCCATAAATTATGGGAATTCCAATGTTTACTTGTACCTTAAAAGGGGTTGCACCTCCAGAGTGGCTGCTGGATGGAGATGCGCAACCAGTGGGAAATCATTGAAAGATCTGGGAGAAGTTATCCATCATTGCATTCCTTTGTTTTTCAAGGGCCTCCTCGAGCAATATTTTTATAGGATTTCCTTCTCCCTCGTCTTTCTTTTGATCCCCCATGGGCGGGCGTCAGAGTTTGTGAGGCTTATCTTGCAAAGGTTCAACCAGATCGAGCCCTAACTCCTTATACCCCGACCATGTTGGGGACATTCAAAGAAGGATCGAGAAAGAGAAGATCGCTCTGATACCATTGATCTGAATTTATGCAAGAATGAAACATAATACACAAACAACTATGAATACAAATATGTAATGAAAATAACACTTCATTTCATTAATATCAAAGAACTGAAATTTGTGTATAGACAAAATGGAAATAAACTAGCTAGGGCGCTGGTAGCTTATCTCTGAGAAGAGATGTGGTGGCTACAGGCCTCTGAAATATCTCTTACAATGAGACTCGAAGGCCTATATATTATTGAGAAACAATGGAAACCCTAAACATCCAAAAACCTAACCCTAGGAGATGAAACTCCTGAATATGGCCCCCGTCGGGGTAAATTGGTACATCAATTTCCCAGGGTCATCACTTTGGCATACTATCTCCATTTGACGTACATGATACATCGTTAGAAAGATATATCCGAGGACTACAACTGCAGACAAAAAATATCGAGTCCAAAATAGACACATATTTTTCAAATGTTTGATTCCCAAAAAACATCGTTTAGGGCCTCAAAACGGCTCCGAAAGTTCAGGACGCGAAAAATTGTCAAAAATAGTAAATTGTGCTACAATTAAGGAAATTGAAAAAAAGAAAGAAACAATGGTGGGGGTCCAAGTGGAATAGGTGTATGGCCACCAATATCCACCTGGATCACTATACCAATAACCTATAACAACTTGTACCAATCAACCTGCACCAAACAACCTGTACCAATAACCTAAACCAATATGTACCATGCATTAACCTTGAATCAACCTTGAATCATCAAGATGTACCAACATCATCAACTATACACCTCATGTATGTGCCAACTCATCAACTATACATGTCATGTATGTGCCAACTCATCAACTATACACCTCATGTATGTGCCAACTCATCAACTACTTGTCTCAACCATGTACCCAACATGTACCTCAACCATATATCAAAGACATACACCAATATAACCATCAAAAGTTATCTAACAACTCATCACTCTATCCATAAACCAAATACCATAAACCCTTACATCAAACCATGTGCTACAACCTCACTTTTATGTAGCCTCAAGCTAAACCAACAACTTCAACAACACATCACAACTAAAATACCAATACCCATATGCCAAATACCAACAACAAAATACCAATTGTATCCCTCAACAAATCTGATGTATGCAGTAATACTGAACATCCAATACCATCTCAAGAGCTAAACCCTAACTCACAAAACATACCTCAAACAAGATGTGCCATATCTCTCATAAATAGACCCCAACCATGTTGCTGCCGTGATTTTTCTGCCGTACTCTTTCTGCCGTGATTTTTCTGCCACACTTTTTTTTTCTTACTTTTTCTGCCGCAGTTTTTCTGCCATGATTTCTCTGCCGCATTTTTTCTGTCGTGATTTTTCTGCTGCACTTTTTCTGCCGCGATTTTTCTGTCGTACTTTTTGTACCACGATTTTTCTGCTGCTATTTTTCTATCGCACTTTTTCTGCCACACTTTTTCTACCGTAGTTTTCTTTCCGCACTTTTCTGTTGCAAATTTTCTCTATCAATAATACCTGCCCACATAACCTTTCACAAAAAATAGATATTCAATGATATTCAAGTGTGATTAAATGAGAGAGATTTTCCTCTTATTTATACTTTCATGTAGCATTACACTTTCCTTATTTTAGGGAGTTCTCCATTTACTTTATTATTTAAATAATTTCTTTTGCAAACAATTGACTTTTGGGGGCTTCCATGTGACTCATGAGCATTCTTCAACTTCATATGGCCATAACTCTCTAACCATGAGGAGTTACGTGACATTCCACATACCATCAGAAATGACATGACAAGCACTATACATATAGGATAGTCTCACTGAAAAATTCACTAACATTCATCTCATTATTCCACAATTAAACATGGGTTCTCTAACCATAATTCTAGGATAACTCAATCTGTAAAGAGTCTTCCCGTGAGGGCTTTAACCATAAGGGAACCACTTTGAATTTCATCAATTTGTACTTCTTATCAACCATGAAAAGACAATAATGATTCATCTTTACATCAAACAAACTTGGGTCCATTACCCAAACCTTTGTGCTACTGGGATTTATTCAAGGGTTGACATCAATGACAACCAATCTTATTCAACATGTTGCAGGTTGGTTAATGAGAGAACCAAGGATGAGGACAAGCATTGTTTCAAATAATCAGATGCTTTCTATTGTGACTGTCCCCACACAAAAATTTCCTCAACACCATCCATGGTCACTTGTCTAAGGGCCCATGCAATGAGGGAGAATCCCAACATGGACTTGCGATAGAAATTGGCAAGGCCTACGAAGCTCTGAAGCTCAGTGAGTGTGGTCGGAGATGGCCAGTCATGAATGACCTGGATCTTGGATGGATCAACATGTACCCCATGCTCATGAACAATGTAGCCTAGGTACTGGACCGTATTCATGTCGAAGGAACATTTTTCCAAATTTTCATATAGCTTATGTTACTGCAGAGTGTGTCAAACCTGTTGAATATGTTGCAAGTGTTGTGCCCAACTCTTGCTGAAGGTGAGGATTTCATAGAAATACACCACCATAAAATAATTGGTGAAAGGCCACAAGATATCATCCATCATCCTCGTGAAAGTTTTTGGGGAATTTTTCAAGCCAAAGGGCATGGCCAACCATTCAATAATACCTTCTTTGGATTTGAAGGCAATATTTCATACATCGGTCTACTCTATTTGGACTTGGTGGTATCCAAAATTCATATCAATATTAATGAATTATTTGGCACCCGTGAGCTGGTCAAGGAGATCGTCAATTTGGAGAATTAGGTACTAGTTCCTGACTGTGGTTTTATTTAGAGCCCAGTAATCAATGCAAAGTCGTTGGGTCCCATCATTCTTCTTCATAAGAAGGATTGGGCTTCCACAAGGTGATGATATTGGTCAGATGTGCCCCTTTTTGAGTAGCTCTTATATTTGGTTCTTGATTTCCCCATTTTTTGAAAGAGAGAAGAGATAGACTGGCTCATTGAGTAGCGATGTGTCGAGGGTCAGATCGATCGAGTGTTTGACATAACAGTGCAAGGGTACCCCGGTGGGTGAGGAGAAGATGTCTTTGTATTCTTCCATGACCTTATCCTCTTGCTTCTGCTGCATGTGGAGACCTTCCATGAAGGCCATGGATGTGGTTGCAAGCTTCCGCTCACTTTGAGCGTGAATCATGAAGAAGACAAACTTATCAGTTTGAGAGATGACCTTCTTTCATTTATTGGAAGAGATCAAGGAAATAGAAGTAGGTGGGACTACCTCAGGTATCTTGTACAATTTCTTGTCCAAAGTTATAATAAAACTATGAGGCCTAGACTCATATACAACATGACATTTCCATAAATAAGGTTGGCCCAAAAGAACATCACAAAATTCAAGGGGGGTGACATCACACAATACCTTATATTTGAAGGGATTGATGTTGTAGGGTAGGAGACATTGTTGGTTGACGTGAAGATCACTCCCTTGACGGAGCCATCTTTTGGTGCACGACTATGGGTGTGGGGTTTTCGACAGAGCCAACCTCCTGAAAACCTCAACTGAGATGATTTTATTCTAGGTACATATATCAATGATGAAGTGCAATGAAGCACCCTTCACCCAAATCTATGAATGAAAGAGGCACTCACCTTCCTATGGTTCATCAAGTTCATTGGGATGGACCTTGGCGGTAGCAATGATGGCACTAGGTTTTGTGTCAGTAATCCATATACCTTTTACTAGTTTTGATTAGAGTCAAAGCTCACATATGATTCATAGGATTTCACCTCAGCCACCAATTACTACTTTGAGGAGCATTGAATGCTTTTATTCTAGGGGATCTTATGGAACTTGCACCACTTCCCAATGTCTTTATTTGTCCTCCCATTTTCCTTACTTTGTCCTTTTTTCTATGGGGTGGGGTTGCCTTTTCATGAGGCTACCCATCCTTACTTTGTTCATTTTCATGAGGCTACCCATCCTTACTTTGTCCTTTTTTATATCGGGTGGGGTTGCCTTTTCTTTGTTTTTTTTGTGTGGGGTTCACAGAACCAAACTGTCGCATCTTTTATTTAAGATTTTGCTTGATTTTGATAGCATATTGATAGGTTGCACCTAAGGACGAGATATCCAAAAAATCCATTTATGTCTATATGTATATATCTAGAGGGTCGTGGTACTTGAGAAATGAATTCCACTTAGAGTCTTTGATACCCATCATGGTGCACAAGGTATGTGATGCAGGAGCATCGCCAACACATCAAGCAAGCCAGCGCGGAAGCAGAAGATAGCTGGACAAGCCAGTACGAATTTTGAAAATAACCTTGGAGTTGTTGCGCAAATCTTAAATATGGAAATTTAATGAAGAACACTTGTATATTGTAATGGACCTTGAGCGGATTTCTCTCGTCCTTAGTAGATAGAAAGGCATTTATGAAAGTTAATGTAAAGTAGATAGAATTTAATTCTAGACTAGACAGTTGTAGAACGCAAGAGGGAAACGGGATATAGACACCCTCATTGTGTATTGTAACATTATGAGAGATTGAAGCAAGAGAAGAGCAAGAGCATGCAGAGAGCTATGTAAGAACACCCATGTACAAATATTTGAATTAATAGAATAGTTTGATTCAAATTCATGGTTTTGTGTCTGTTCTCTGTGTATTGATGTTGATATGCTCACAAATGTTTTCTTCCTGTTATACATTTTCTTTTACATGCTATGTATATGATTTCATAGTTGAATTGAAGTCTGAGAGGAAGAAGGAATGAGTATCAATTGTTTCTCTATCTGAGCCAGAGAATTCCTGCAAGGAGTGCAGTTGAATGGTCCGCAAGGAGTGCATTGACAAAGGGGTTCAAATAGAGACATATTTTGTTCTAATTCATCCCATAAGTGCAGTTGGGCTCAGGAGCCATGCAAGGAGTGCGCAGGCCAGGTAAAGGTCTCAGGGTTGCGAACCTGAGTGAAGCATCGAAGGACTACTGCTGCAGGTGTATGCCGAGTCGAAAAACTTCAACACTTAGGCGTGGTTGAAGGTTTGCCACAAGGAGTGCGTGCAAGTGTTTCTTGAAGGACTTGAAGGTCGTAGAAAAGCTCAGGAAGGGTAGGCCTTAGAGTTTTTCGAGGAACAACGTAGACAATTTGTGTGTTGAAGGTTAGCAGAAGCATCGTAAGATACGCGTAGGTGGGCAGGTTCCGTGGAGGAACACTTAGTCATTTGTAGGAATCATCGAAGAAGAAACGGATGGTCGGTATTCTCCGAGGAGAATTCGCGATACCACGGGGGCCGTTAGATCTTGGAGAGGTGCAAGGAAGTTACAGCGCAAGTGTGGAAAAGGTTCCAAGCTCAAGGGGGCAGAGCCGTTGATCCGAGCCATAAGGGCAGTGGGATCTACACGTGAAATCTCATATTGGGGTTTCATAAGTCTAAGCTCCAAATTATTGCAACGGAAATCATGATATTGCGATACGCGATATCCCGACAGCTAAAGGAAATAGTGTGGGTCACAGTGGAATAGGCAAGTGGAAGATAGGTGGCACACCTTATCGGGGTTTTGCTACGAGAAGTCCCGAATTCACTGCATTAGGATTCGCGATACTGCGAACTCCGAAATGCCGATGGAGTGAAGCGGCGATTGAATGGTCAATCCGCACATGTGTCGGAATTTCAGCGCATCGGGTATTGGGAGTCGGAGAACCAAGGTGTTCAACATCGCGAGGGGCGAAATCACGATAGAGAAAATCCTGATAGGAGAAGGGAAAGGTTAGCGTTGACTTGCATCGGGTTTCAGAGATCTGAGAGTGAAAAGTTCAACCATTGGACTCGCGAAGTCGCGAGTTCCGATTTCCCGATAAGTAAAAAGAGGGGGAATCGCGCGAAGAGATCTGTGGGTGCAAATTTCTTGTTAGGGAAATAGAAGGAAGATTAGTGTTCTTCGGGTCGAGGAAGGAGAATATCCTGTGTGTGCGCATGGACCTTTCGACCTACGGGTGGTGAAGGGGCTGCGTTGCTGTCAGTTTGGTATCAGAGCACAGAAAGGTTCTTTTCTTTCTGTAGCAGAGAAGAGAATTCACCATGTCGCCAAGGAGAGAAAGACAATCACCCGATCCAGAGGATAGGGAAGTGCAGCAATGAAGAGGCAGGCAGATAGCAAATCCATAAATGGAGAGACAAATGCATGATCTACGAGCTAGACTCGAAGATATGGAGACAGCGCAAAGACGCACAGCCAGTGCAGGGGATCTGAGTGATTTCGAAAGTGAAATAGAGGCTAAACGAGAAGAGGAGGTTGCAGCCGAAGATGCATCAAACGAGCGTTTGATCAGAGCTATTGCCAGGATGGGTGCAAGAGCGAAGATGGACATTCTAGTTTACGAGGGGAACTTGGATGCAGAAGAGCTTCTAGATTGGATTAGAGCTCTGGATACATACTTCGATTATGAAGATGTCGAAGAGAATAAGAAAGTCAAGCATGCTGTCACGAGATTGAAAGGACATGCAACATTGTGGTGGGATGAACTACAAGCTGATAGACATTGCAAAGGCAAGTAGAAGATCAAAAGCTGGGACAGGATGATCGCAAAGATGAAGGCAAAATTCATCCCCAGGGACTATCAAATTACTCTATTCAGGAGAATGCAGAACCTGAGATAGAAGCTGATGACAGTGAAAGAATACATGGAGGAATTCTATCGACTGAACATCAGAGCAGGTCATCAGGAGAGCGATGATGAGAAAGTTGCCAGATATATGAATGGCCTGAGATATGATATCCAGGATGAGATGAGCATGGTTACCATCCAAACGGTGGAAGATGCTTATCAGATGGATTTGAAAGCTAAAGAGAAGCTGAGCCGTAAGCAAGGTCAGCGAGGCCGAGGCAGGAGTCAGCCCAAAGGAAAATCGGTTGCCCAAGATAAATACCAGAAGCCCAAGGAAGACTGGAAGAAACCTCAGACTCGTATAGAGAGAGGTGGAACCTCACAGCGAGGGCAACAATATACGGAATAGAGAGGGAAGCATAATGAACAGAGAGGAGATTATGCTGACAATAACATTTTTCCTCGTACCAGAGGTAGAGGAAGAGGAAGAGGTGGAGTAATCACATGCTTCACATGTGGAAAGAATGGGCACAGGTCTTATGAGTGTCCAGAGAAAAAGAAGGACATTGGAGAAGCTCACATCACCAAAGCACAGAGACGGGATGTTGAAGCCAAAGATGTTGAAGGTGGAATATCGATCATGATGTGAAAAGTCCTTTTGACACCCGAGAAGGAGGTGGAAAACTCAATCCAAAGGACCAGCCTTTTCAGGACTGCTTGCAAAACCAAGGACAAGGTGTGCAAGGTCATCGTAGACAGTGGTAGCACGGATAATCTCGTTTCTAAAGAGATGGTAGAGAAGCTGGAGCTGGAGACGACTGATCATCCAAGCCCATACAGAGTTTTGTGGCTACAGAAAGGACACCAAGTAATTGTTACTAAACAATGCTTGGTTGAATTCAAGATAGGTGGATATAATGATAAGATCTTATGTGATGTTATTCCCATGGATATTTTTCATCTATTGTTGGGTAGACCATGGCAATATGACAGAAATGTGATTCATGATGGGTGAATGAACACATACACCCTAGAAAAGAATGGGAGGACACACATGTTGCTTCCGATAAAAGATAAGGAGGTGAAGTTGGAAGTAAGAAACACAATACTTCTCATGAGTGGGAAGTAATTTCTTACAGAGGTTAAGAAGAAGGAGGATCCACAATTCTTTGTGGTCAGGAAGCTGAGAATTGTTCTGACTAGCACAAGAGTGGATGACTTACCAGAGGAAGTTCAGGAATTGCTGGAAGAGTTCGCTGACATCATAGTGGATGAATTACCTCGTTCGTTGCCACCGATCAGGAGTGTGAGTCATCATATTGATCTCATACCAGGAGCTAGTTTTCCAAACAAAGTCGTGTACAGATTGATGTTGCAAGAGAATGAAGAGGTTAAGAGGCAAGTCCAGGAGTTATTGGACAAAGGGTTGGTCAGAAAGAGCTTGAGTCCATGTGCTGTTCCAACAGTACTTAGTCCAAAGAAAGACGGAGGCTAGAGGATGTGTACCAACTCAAGGGCGATAAATAAGATAACCATCAGGTATAGATTTCAATTGCCAAGGATGGATGATCTGATGGATTGCTTGAGTGGAGTGAAATACTTTTCAAAGATTGATTTGAAAAGCGGATATCATCAGATTCGCATGAGGGAAGGCAATGAGTGGAAGACAACATTCAAAACCAACGAAGGACTGTATGAATGGCTTGTTATGTCGTTTGGCTTAACAAATGCGCCGAGTGCCTTCATGAGGTTGATGAACAAATTCCTAAGGGATTTCATTGGGAAATTTGTCATTGTGTATTTGGATGACATACTGATTTACAGTAAATCAGTAGCAGAACACTTGAAGCATTTGGCTACAGTGATGAAGAAGCTACAACAGGAGAAGCTGTTGATAAACATGAAGAAGTCCTCATTCATGAAGACATAACTCATTTACTTGGGGTTTGTTATTTCGGCGAATGAGTTAAGAATGGATCCATATAAGGTGGAAGTGATTAAGAATTGGCCATCACCGAGAAATATCTTTGAGGTGAGAAATTTTCACGGATTGGATAGTTTATACCGAAAGTTCATTAGGAATTTCAGTGGAATTAGCGCAGTGATGATGGATACAGTGAAGAAGCAGCATAAGCCTTTTCACTAGATTGATGAGGCTGAGAAGAGCTTCAAATTGTTGAAAAGGAAGATTACAGAACAACCAGTGTTGGTGTTGCCGAATTTCCTGAAAACATTTCAGGTGAAATGTGATGCAAGTGGATTTGCAATTGGGGCGATCTTGAGTCAAGAAGATAGGCCGATAGCATACTTCAGCGAGAAGCTGAATGAGGTGAAAATGAAGTACTCCATGTATGATAAGGAGTTCTATGCTATCATACAGGCATTAAAGAAATGGAGGCATTACTTGATACCCAAGGAGTTTGTATTGTACAGTGACAATCATGCATTGCAGTTTGTGACTCAACAAGAGAAGTTAAATCAGAAACATGCCAAATGGGTCGAGTATATGTAGAATTTCACTTTTGTGATAAAACATATTTCTGGTACTGCTAACAAAGTTGTTGATGCTTTGAGCAGGAAGTGTTTGTTGTTGCAAGAGTTCAGAGTCAAAACATTGGGTTTTGATGATCTCAGGGACATGTACGCAGTAGATCCAGATTTTGGAGAGACGTATGAAGCAGCTGAGAATCCAGTTCTCAGAGACAGAAGCCTATGGATGGACTACATGACCCAGGAAGGATTTTTGTTCAGAAGCAATCAACTGTGTATTCCAAAATGCTCCATGAGAGAGAATTTGTTGAAGGAGAAACACAGTGGAGGATTGGCAGGACATTTTGGCCACGACAAAACATTCGCGAAGCTGAATGAGTCATATTATTGGTCGGGGATGCGAACCCATTTCAAGAGATTCGTTTACAGATGTAGAATTTTCCAGCATTCGAAGGGGAGGAAGAAGAATGCCGGTTTTTATCAGCCACTACCCATACCAGAAAGGCCGTGGGAGGCGATTAGCATGGATTTTGTATTGAGGTTGCCAAAGACACAAAGAGGTGTTTATTCAATCTTTGTGGTAGTGGATAGGTTTTCTAAGATAGCACACTTCATCCCATGCCAGAAAACCAGCAATGCGACTCACGTCACAAATCTGTTTTTCAAAGAGGTCATTCGACTTCATGGGCTGCCGAAAAGTATAGTTTCGGACAGAGACACGAAATTCATAGGGCATTTTTGGAGGACCTTATGGAAGAAGTTGGGGACTAATTTGATGTTTAGTTCAACTTATCATCCTCAGACGGATGGGCAAACAGAAGTGGTGAACAGAAGTCTGGGAGACTTGCTGAGAAGCTTGGTGACAGATCACCACAGCCAGTGGGACAACATATTGCCACAGGAAAAATTTGCATACAATGACTCAATGAATCGGAGCATAGGGTGGAGTCCTTTTCAGATTGTTTATGGCATGCAGCCGAGAGGAATTTCTAAACTGAGGGATTCAGAACAGACTTCTACTAGAAGTGCTAGTGCAAAAGAATTCACTGAGGCGATGAAAGAACTTCACAGTCAGGTGAAGCAGCGACTGCTGGATTCAGGTCATGAGTACAAGCGCAGAGCAGATCAGCATCGGAGACAACTTCAATTTGAGGTTGGTGATCTAGTTCCGGCACACTTGAGGAAGGAAAGGTTCCCGAGAGGAACATACAATAAGTTGAAGATGAAGAAAATCGGGCCATGCAAGGTCTTGAAGAAATTTGGGGCAAACGCTTATGAGATTGAATTACCCGATGGGATCGGAATTTCTCCGATATTCAATGTCTCAGATTTGTACCCATATAAAGCTGGAGAAACAGAGATTGGAATTGAACAGCCAGTGATCCAATGGATGAAACAGATGCCAGTTGCATAGAAGCCATAGATGGAGTGCATACTGGACAAGAGAGTGAGCAAGAGGACCAGAAGAAAAGAATACTTTTAGTATCTGGTCAAGTGGAAGAACCATCCAGTTGAAGATGCCCGCTGGGAGACTGAAGCAGAGATACAAAGGCATGGACAGACCATGCAGGAGCTCATGGACAGGAGCCATGAAAGTTTTCAAGTGAGGGAGTATGATGTAGGAGCATCACCAACACATCAAGCAAGCCAGCGCGGAAGTGGAAGACAGCTGGACAAGCCAGCACGAATTTTGAAAATAACCTTGGAGTTGTTGCGCAAATATTAAATATGGCAATTTCATGAAGGACGATTAGTGTTCTTCGAGCCGAGGAAAGAGAAGATCCTGTGTGTGCACGTGGACCTTTTGACCTGCAGGTGATGAAGGGGCTGCGTTGTCGTCAGTATGGAAGACATTGGTGAACTTTGGCATTGATTGGTCCCTTTCCTGCCACATTGTAGTCCATCTTGTATATAAGTCGTAATAACTTCCAACATGGTAGTATTTTTCCTTAATATCATCCCTGAAAGAACCTCAAGTGGGTGTGACTACAAATAATGTAGATTCCTCTATTTCCTTTTGCTCACAATACGTCTCTCACCAATATTTGACATGGGGGATGGCCTTAAGGAGTGCAAATGTAATCTTTTCTCTATCAAAAAGATTATGGACAAGAAAATACCCTTCTAGAAGGATTAACATTTTTTCTACAACATCCACATCTATTTTACCTTAAAATATAGGAATATCAAAATTGATTTGTACCTTGAAGGGGGAAACACCTCCACTTGAGGAAGATGCATTGCTTGTTGGAAATTGTCGAAGGATTTTAACAAAATTATCCATCATCTCGTTCCTCTATCATCTGAGGGATTACTTAAGAATTGGTTTAAAGGGATCTCTTGCCCCATCGCCACTCTTTTCTTTCCCCATGGGTAACTTTCGAGTTCGGCTAGGCCAATCTTGCAAAGGCTCAACTGAAATCGAGTCCCAACTGCTTATACAATGACCTCGTTGGGGACATGCATAGAGAAACAAATAAATAGAAGGCCACTCTAATACCACTGATCTGGATTTATGAGTAGAATGAAATGAAACATAGATCTATAACATTAACACATATATACAAAGAACAATAATAGAGATACAATGAAACTTAGCCTCTATTCAATAAATAAATCTATTGAAACTGTAAAATGCATAATGAAACAATCTTGCTCAAATGGTGGTAGATAATCTATGAGAAGAGATGTGGAGGCTATGCACATTCACCTGAGCACATTACAATGAGGCCTCTAATCATTTTTTAGCATCAAGAAGTAATAAAAAAACCCAAGGAGATGAAGCGCCAAAAGTTATGTGGGCCTCGATGGGGTAAGTAGGTACAACAACTTCCTGGGGTCGTAACTTTTGCATACAATCTTTGTTTTATGCGCATGATATCCCATTGGAAAGGTATATATGAGGAATACACATGTTTCTATCACACTCTAATATTATGAACAATATGATTGTGGCAAGCCAAAAAAGCATTGTTTAGGGCCTCAAAATGACTTCGGAAGTTTAGGACCTGAAAATCTAGAAAACAACTGCCAAGATGAAAACTATATGTGATCTAGTTGGAATAGGTGGGTGGCTACTAATATCAACCTTGATAACCTCCTTTCAAAACCCTTATGTCTCACAAAATGAATTAAGGAAAGATCTAAATTGAGTTCCATCATTCCCAAAGCATGCAATCGACAGAAAATGCAATGGGCTAAGGAGAAATCCTTGTATCTTCTCAAATGCAGAAGAATGTGTTTATATTGTCTACATATACACATGAACCAACTAGAAAAGGGGACCAGATTGATCAAATGATCCATACAATTCTTCTCTTCAGATCCTAAAAAATCAAGTTATTTTAAATATCTACTATCACGAGCAATCAATGATTCAGACTCCTCTCAAGTACGAAAACAGGTAAAATTTTTAGTCTCGCCTTTATTCCACCTACAAATTGGTTCTTCCAGCAAGTGGGATATTGCAATTTCAATGGATATAAACTAGAGAAAACTAATTCAACATAAAAATACAACATCTTACAATGACCACTAGGTAGTAGTTGGCAAGGGAAACCTCTGCCATCTCATGTCTTAGAGGCTATAATAGCTAAGGAAACTCGAAAAATAACAATCCATTGATAACTAAAATTATCTAAACATTGAAAAATGTCAATCTCTGAATGCCTAACTATTCATAAATATGGAACTCAACTACAAAAATTCAAACGATGTTTTAGACGCCATTAAGTGGAAGTGTCTACTTACAAACTTTACAAGAATCTTACTATCTCTATCTATTACAAAATGAATATCAATGGTTGTATGTCTAATGATAATGAGATGTATTTGTAGCCCTTTGTGGTAAATGAAGAAGTCTCGTTCACACAATATGGGAATTTCACCTATGCCCACTTATAATCTACCATCATATCAACATATAAATGGAAATAACTAAAAATGAAAACATCGATCAAAATCAACTTCAAAATGGATATGTTCAACTGAAAAGCACCTAGATTTCAAATGGAAATAACCGACATCAATCCATACTGCGGAAATAGAAGGAACAAATACCAATCAAGAATCTTGTGGATATCAAACGGAAGCAACAATCTTAGATAGATAGAGCATACATGGACATTGAAAATAGTATGGGAGAATGGGAAGCATCAGAAAAAATATCTAGGGAGAATGGGAAGCATGTGATAAAATGTGGCCAGTGAGAATGATACGTGGCCTAGTAATGCACCACTTCACAACTACACATAAAATTCATAATTTCATCCAAATGTGGCCATCACCCCTGACACCCGCCACTCCACAACTACTTGAGACGTTTGAAATTGGGAATTTGGCAATGGGTGCAAATCATAAAGCTCTTTTTTTCTCCTTTCATTCCGAGACCATGTTATTGGTATTAAATGTATTGTAATTGCTTACACAAATCACTTGTCCCATCCCATATTGAACGTGGCATGTAGATGTCCTAACTTAGATAAAATGCGTTGTGTATTATCGAAGTTGGTAAGTAATAACACTAGGAATCTATAAGGATAGATGACCCCAATGAAGAATGTAAAATGAGATGGAATGGGAATGGTTTATGTGCTATGCCTATTGCACGAATCATGGCAACAAACACACTTCTCTCTATAAAATAATTGGTTTTATGGATGGCCATCATGATCTAGCGTAAAAGAGGATTAAGATCCATAAAATATTTTATAGATTTTTTTATATCATCCAACAAAAATATATTATCACATAGCAACACAACATAAATGGATAAGTTTCATATAAAAAATATTGCCATCAAGCACAAAGATGTATATATCAAACATTTAAGAATATTTATTTAGGCTATAGACCCATATAGAGAGGTTAGAACCATGTTAAGAACACTAATGTTTAAACTAAGTAAGTTTTTACATAAAACATTCTCCAATATAAAGTTAAAAATTTGTTATTTAATATAAAAGGTAAATTGTTTATGTAAAAATTCTCCAATACAAAGTTAAAATTTTGTTATTTAATGAATAAGGGTTGCATACACAACTTTAACCTAAGGCCCCTCTTCTCTCCATTGAGATATTCTAAATTGGGTAAAAGGGGCAAGGGAGTCAATAAGAAGATCTCTACTCATGGTGCATGGAACTCTTCCTAGTATCTTGTAGTAGCATGGATGTGCCATATTAAATTCCACCATTATTACCTATGTTGTAATATGTAGCAAAGGGTTAACATAAATTAACATTTTGTTATTTTAAGTTTAAGTGTTATCCACTTGGTTCCTATAAAAAAAAATCCATTCATGTTATTATACATTAAAAATAAATACTTAAGTGTTAGAAAAGCAGGATCGCAGAAAAATAAAATAAAATAAAAATGTGGAAATAAAAAACAGAAGATACATAATACAATAGACATACATATGTACATGGTTCACCTAGTGTGGGCTACATTCATCAGAGAAATTTCTAGGTCCTTCCTTTTTATTATCCAACAAAATGAAGGGATACAACCTACATCGGACCCACTGTAACTTCCTCTTATTTCTCTCACATTCTCCTCTCTCAGAATACAATATTCGCAATGAATACAAAATCACAATATGATTCCCTCATAAAAGAGGATTGCCTTCTAGGGAAAAAAACCCTAATATAATTTCTACTGTTAGATCTGTGACCTTATAATGAACGGTCCATATTTACTATGAAATTACAATATACATTTACAAGGAATTTTTTTCTTCGGGGGCCCTCTTGCCCCCGGACCCTCCAGCCGGGGGGATGAGCCCCCTAAACCCCACAGGGGGAGAAATTCCCCCCTACAACCCCCTTGTGTGGAGGGGTGTACAATATTCATGGGGTATAAACATGGTTAAAAAACAAAGACCTCTGAATCAAGAAGATAATCAGGCTCTACAACCAACAATCTCCCACTTGGAGACTGATCACAACAACTCCACTGTTGTTGTATCTGCTGGACTATGATCCTTCTTGGACCTGGAAAATTTTTCATCTTCACCTTCATGCCTGAAGACCAACTGAAACTGAGAAGGAATTCAATTTCTCCTTGGTTACTCCCTTTGTTAACATGTTTGTAGGATTCTGGCTAGTATGTATATTTTCCAACTTCAAATGTCCATCTTCTAAGATGGATCATATGAAATGGTACCTGAGCTGTATATGATTAGTATTTGAATGGAAGTATGAGTTGTTTACATGATGAATGACACTCTCACTGTCACAATACAACCTGCTATTCTCCTTCTTCTTTCCCAATTCCTCCATAACCCTCTGTAACAAAATCATTTCTTTACTAGCCTATATATCAACAACATTCTATTCTTCTGTTGTTGAAAGTGCAACAACCTTTTTTAGTTTTGAAATCCAACATACTATTGTTCCACCTACATTAAAAACATACCATGTGCTCCTCCTCCTGCTATCTTTATCACCTACCATATCTGAATCAACATATCCTTGTAGAACAGTGTCTAAACCTCCAAAAAATCATGCATGAGTAGAAGTTCCTCTGAAATACCTGAGAATCCACTTTACTACCTCCCAATCTTCTTTATCTAGATTGTTTATATATCTTCTCACAACTCCCAATGCATGTGCAATATCTGGTCTTATGCAAACCATCACATACATCAAGCTGCCAACTACTGATGAATAAAGGACCCTAGACATGTATTATTTCTCCTCTTATGTCTTGGGACACATTTCCTTGGTTAATTTGAAATGGATGGCCAAAGGTATACTAATTGGTTTTTCATTCTGTATTCTAAACCTCTCCAACACCTTCTCTATGTAGTCACCCTGAGACAATGTCAATTTGTGATTTTTCCTGTCTCTTGTTATTCTCATACCAAGGATTTTCTTTGCAGCACCCAAATCCTTCATTGCAAATGAATTAGCTAATTTATTCTTGAGCACATTTATATCCTTCATATTAGACCCTGCAACAAGAATGTCATCTACATACAATAGCAAGATAATATAGCTTCCATTTTCTATCATTTTAAAATAAACACAGTGATTAGAATGAAATCTACTATAACCTTGTTATGTCATAAACCTGTCAAACTTCAAATGCCACTTCCTTGGAGATTTCTTTACTCCATACAAGATATTCTTCAACCTACATACCAAATTTTCTTTCCCTTTCACCTCATACCCCTGTGGCTGCTGCATATAAATCTCTTCATCCAAATCCCCATGGAGAAAAGTTGTTTTTACATTTAACTGTTCAAGATGCAAATATTCTACTACCACAAGACTTAAAATAGTCCTAATTGAATTCATCTTAACAACATGAGAAAATATTTCATCAAAATATATACCTTTCTTTTGTGAAAACCCCTTTACAACAAGTCTAGCCTTGTACTAATTTTTTCATCCACATTCTTCCTTCAACTTGTAAACCCATTTATTATGCAATGCTAGTTTTCCTGCAGAAAACTGAACCAAGTCCCAATTCCGGTTATTTACCAAGGAATCCATTTCCTCTTTCATGCCTTTCTCTCACATATTTTTAGTGTCTACCTACATTGCCTCTTCATAACATTTTGGTTCACCAGAATCAGTCAACAATAAATAATACAATGAAGGAGAGTATCGCTAAAGGGGTCTACTTAGCCTCGTATATCTTCTAACAACACTTGTAGGAGTTTGACGTACTTTTTTCTCCCGTTGTTGTACATTTTGATTTTCTGCTACCTTTGGAATTTCTTTTTCAGTGATCTCATCAAGCACTGTGTATTATGATTTTTCTTTTTCCTGTTTCTTTCCATACAATTGATCTTTGTACATGACCTTGTCATTAAATATGACATCTCTACTCCTAATTATTTTGTGATTTTCATAATACCATAAGTGATAACCAAAATCATTAACATCATATCCAATAAAGGTACACTTCTTGGATTTTTCCTCAAGCTTTGTTCTATTTTCTTTATCAATATGGACAAATACTTCACAACCAAAAGTCTTAAAAAAAAATAGTTTACCATTTTACATGTCCATGCCTCCTCTGGAATTCCACCATCCAAAGATATTGAAGGTCCTATGTTTATTAAGTAAACAACAATATTTATAGCATCTGCCCAAATATGTAAGGGTAAGGCAGTGAGCAATCCCATACTCCTTGCATGCTACATGATTTTCCTATTCATCCTTTCTGACACACTATTTTCTTGTGGTGTTCCTAGAACTTCTTTCTCTCTACGAATCCCATGGTATGAACAATAATCATCAAACTCCTTGTTGCATTATTTGCCTCCATTTTCTGATCTGAGACACTTCAACCTTTTTCCTGTCTCATTCTCAACCAAAGATTTCCATTTCTTAAAAGTATAAAAAACATTAGATTTTTGTCGAATGCAATAAACCCAAGTTTTTATAGTTGCATCATCAATAAAATTAACATAATAATGAGAGACACCAAGAGATGATACCTGAGTTGGTCCTCATACATTTGTATGCACAAGATCTAACCTTTCACTCTTCTTTTCTTTTCCAACTCTGATAAATATGACTCTCTTCTATTTTCCATAAACACAGTCCTCATAGAAATGCAAATCAATTTGTTTAAGATCTATTTTTTATTTTTATTTTGTGAAGTATCTGCATCTGTATCCCCTTCTCACTCATGTGTCCAAGCCTATGATGCCACAGTGTTGTATCCACTCATGTAGAAGCTAAAGAGATAGAAGAGTCAATATTACTAGTACATAAATACAATGTACCTACCTTCTCTCCTTTTGCTATCACCAATGATCATTTGATGAACTTTCACACCTTATCTGTAAATATGGATATACAACCTTCACTTTCCAACTGCTCTGTTGAAATTAGATTTTTCCTTATATCTGGAACATGTCTTACCTCTTTCAACAACCATCTATTTTTTTTTTGTAAATAAAAAAGTTGTATTTCCTGATTAATTCATTGTCACTATACAAAAATGAAATGTGTCACAGGCTTGCCACCTATTCCACAAAACTAGTGGAAACGAAAACAGGCGACAACCATTTATACTTATGGCCAAAAATAGGAACCGCCACTTGCTCTTCCATACAGTTGGAAACCAAATAAAGTGGCATCTGATGGTATTGATAGTTCTTTCTGGACATACATTCAAAAAATGATAATTCAAACTAAATAGAAAACCCAAGTAGGAAGACAAGAAGAAAACCCCATTTCCATGAAAGCAAGGCATAGAGGGATGAGAAAATTTAAACATTAGGAGGGATGTTAGAATAGTGGAGTCTAGCATCTAGAGAGCCGCTATGAGGAGTGTCGTCGCTGGGTATGAGTAAAAAGGGTTGTGTGTAGGTCGGGATCCTCTTTTTGACTGGCACATTTGAGCTACTCCATAAGTGTGTTCCGGTGGATCTGCTCCATCATATAGCCCCTCATCTCAAATATGAGCTCCAATTTCTCCAAACTGAAGAGACTGGGTGTACTTTGGTTAGATTCCACTCTGGGTTGAGCAGTTGGGGCTCGACTAGGTAGTCCTTCATGGGGATTTCCTCCTAGACGATGCAATTGGATCCTTCCATGGTTGATATTGTATCCATTGTTGCAATGCTAGTTTTGGGTCTGTCCTAGGAGTCCATGACCATGTAGAGGAGGGATTCTAGTGGAGCCTGAATTTGTTCCTCTAGGAAGTCCTCCTCCAAAAATGCCATTGGAGGCATAGTTGGCTTCTTGATTTTTTGCATCTGAGATATCGATGAAGCCCTCTCTAATTCGTGCAGGCATCTCTGCCTTGCAAAATAAAAGTACCAGGAGGGTCCCCTCCTGGGTTTCCCTCTCTCATGCAACATTACAGAGCCTAGAGGCCAAAGGAATATGAGAATCAGGCTAGAAAACTCTGAGAGGACCAGAGCCGAATCATCGAGTAGAGAGAAGAAACAGAGCAAAGAAACATAATCATGAATTCCATGGCCAAGTTGGGGTATTATCTGAGGGGATGATAAGACCACAGACCCTTGTTCCGTACATGTTGTGATCTGCTTGCCATTAATCAGTGAGGGTGTCATTAAACCTACACGGTGGAGATGTCCTCCCATCCTTTGTGTGCGTTTATGACCGTCCTCCATCTGAGAATGAGCCTTGGGGTGGCGGCCGACCATATTTATGGAGTGGATTGCATGGGGGCTACGTGGCCTCCCCTGGGCTATGTGTCACCCCATATGGGGGGCATACTCTCTTCAGGATAAATCAAGACATTGGGTCATTAGCCTTAGAGGGGAGATTTGAGCATCCAATTCGATCTGCTATTATTTTGAGTCCACTCCTTCATTGGCTAGCCAATATGCAATTTTGTTGGTGTCTCTTTTCACCTATGAGAGGATGAGTGTGAGATGGAGTCGAAGGAGGGATACAAATTCTTCCAACAATCCTATTAATCTCGATATTGGAGAGATTTTTCGAGTGGTGTGAACCATAGATGATTTTAGAGATGAGATGGATAATTACCTGGGAGTCCCCTTCCACTATGAGCTGAAAGATGTTGTAATTTATTTCCATATTAATTCCCTTGAGAAGGCTCCAGATTTTTGCAACATTGCTTGTGTTGAATCCTAGATATCTTGTTGTGATATGTAAAATTCTCCCCTCATTGTCTCATAGTACTGTGCCAAAACCCATCGGCCTTGGATTACCCTTTGAGGAACTGTTGAAATTTAATTTGACAAAGCCAGGAGGGGGAGGGGACCAAGTGTTCGGACTGCATGTGCTTTTGAATAGGAAAATGACATTATGTTGACGATCCTTGGAGAGGTTTAGCTGCCAGGCCTAGAGTATGTGTCTTTTAGAGGGATTTCACTTCAATTCTTCCTGAGTCCATTGCTCAACTCTAATTTTTTCCCAAACCAGGTTGAGGATATTTGTCCAAGTAGAGTGAGGATGCGAGGAAGTGGAGTGGAAAATTCTTTTGTTTCTTTCTTTCCAGTATTTCCAGACTAAGAAGCATGGTAGCAATTTCTAGATACGATCTAGGATTGTGTTTTGATAGGTGATGGAATCCCAGTTTTCAATGGTTCTTACAATGTTGGCTTGGTTCCTGTTAGAGAGGAACATTAATTGCACTACCATATCCCAAATGGATTTACTGTGGTTACAGTGATTTAGGATATGCTCCATTATATCTTCCTATTGTCGACAGAGGAGGTAGATTGAAGGGCCCACAAATCTCCATTTTATTAGGTTGTCCCAAGTGAGAATGCGGTTTTGAGAAATTAACCAAAGAAATAGTGATACTTTTGGCCATAATTTTGGATTTTATATTTTTCACCATATGTGCTCTTTTGGTTGCATTTGGTAGTTTTCCTGGAGATGATAAGCCTCTTTGATAGAGAATTTACATGTTGGCAAGTGGCCCCATCTGAGGATATATGGACCGTCCCTGATACAGATTTTTCATTGATTAGCATAGTCCCTCCATGCCAACATGTCAGTTCCCTCCTGTATGCTTAGTTCATGGGGTTGAGTTTTCCATATGCACCAGGGGTGTTGCAGTGAGTTTTCCTTCCAGAGATATTTTACATGTAGAGCGTCCCTTGATTTCATTTGTTGATGGAGGGGAAATAGATATTCTATGGAGGATAAGGGAGATTGTTGCTTCCAAGAGTCTTGCCAAAATAAGGAGTGTTCTCCATTTCAAATCTCCCAAAACACATGTTTCTGTATGAGAGGTCTATTGATCCACGTTGTGCTCCAGATGTTGGAACCTTGAATCGGATCATTGATTCCAATAAGAAGTTATTCCATGATATCAGGTGCATATTTTCATTTCCATATTCTCACCCACAGTTTTGTGGGATGCTTGAGCTAGTGCCACCAGAGTTTTTACCCCATTATACAATTGATTTTTCCTAGATCCCTAAGATCCATCCCACCTAGCGATTTAGGTCGACAAATGTTTTCCTAGCCAACAAGTGTGAAGTTATTATTCATATGATTTTCATGCCACAATAATATTCACTCGAGGTTTCTAATGGCTTTGATGACTGAATGAGGTGCTGCTAAGCTCGTGAAGAGGTAAGTCGACAGGGCCTATAGTATGGATTTTAGAAGTACCAAACAGGCGGAAAGGTTTAGCGAAATGAAGGTCCAATTGCTTATTCGATTAGAGATGGAAAGAAGAAGACTGTCCCAGGAGATGTTACGAGTGGCTGCTCCCATGAGGGGTACACCGAGATAATTGGATGGAAGGGAGATATTGGGGATTCCAAAAAGTCAAGAGATATGGTTTTGGATTTCCACTAGGGTGTTGAAGAAGTAGAGTTGCGACTTGTCAAGGTTTAGGGAGGTTCCCGACGAATCTGTTAAGTCAGTGAGGATGATTTTGAGCTTGTTGGCCTCCTAGGCAATGGGGGTGTTCAGTAACAGTGTGTCATATACAAATTGTCTGTGGGAGGGAGCTAGATGAAGGTTGTGGAGAGGTATACCTTTGAGGGAGCCATCCTCTAATAAGGCTTTGATGTAGAACCCAAGGCCCTCAACCATTATGATAAAGAGGAAAGGGGAGAGGGGATCCCCTTGTTGGATGCCCTGAGTGGGAGAAAAGGGATAGGAGGTAACTCCATTAACTAGAATGGAGAAGAAGTTTGAATATGTGAGTTGCATGATCCAAGATACCTAGATTTTATCAAAGCCAAAGGATTTGAGGAGGGAGCGCATATATTTCCATCTTATTCTATCAAAATCTTTAGAAAGATCGAATTTGATCAGCATAGATGTGGTTCACGTGGACCTAAGTGAGTGAATGACCTCATGTGCTAGGATGACACTTTCCATGATTTGACGCCCCTCCATGTACCCTTCTTTCTCTTTGGAGATGATGAAGGGTAAGATCAGTTTGAGTCATAGGGCAATAAATTTTGTGATGATTTTGTAGATCACATTGCAGAGTGTTATTGGCCGAAATTGTTTAGGATTTGTTACCATTTATTCCTTTGGGATTAAAGCGAGGAAGGTGGTGTTAAAGGATGAAAGAAATTGCCCGGAAGTTCTGGATTCCTCAACTACTTGCCTGACTTCTTCCTGGATTAGCAACCAACAATAGTGAAATAAATCTGTTGTAAAGCCATACAGGCTCGGGGGTTTACCTGGTGGAATTTCTTTAACCGCTTGATCCAATTCCTCTTGTGTGATTGGCTGGGTCATTGTTTCATTTTGTTCTTTTGTGACCAGGGGGGATGTGCCTGGTAATCTTGCGAATAGCAGGTGTTCGATCCTTTATGCGTTCCATGACAATATATTTATAGTAGTTTTTCAATTCCTCTTCTATTCATGCATGATCTAGGATGGGATTTACCTAGTTGTCTTCTAGTTGAGTGATTATGTTGATATATCTCTTGTGCACCATGGATTTGTGGAAGAACTTGGTGTTTTTTTCTCCTTCCTTAAGCCATTGTACTATGGATTTATGCCACCAGAGTATATCCTCTTGCTTCTGTCACTCTTCCAGTTCTACCTGTAACTGTTGTTCCTCCTTTATCGAGGTTTTCGTTCTTTCCCCTGCAATGAAGACATGTTACATTGCCTCCAGACATTATAGAATTTCCTGCTTCTTCTATAGTATATTACCAAACACATTTTTATTCTAGATTTTTATCTTCCCTTTGAAGTTTTTTAATCTTTGTTGGAATTTGTACATACATGTGTCGTGGTCTATTTATGTCTACCTCCACCAAGTTTTGGAGAGGTTTTGAAACTCCGGGTGGGTAATCCAAAACTTCTCAAATCTAAAGGGATTAAGTTTGGACATGGAAGCTATGTTAACCAGAGAGGAAATGGCCAGTGATATGAACTGAGTTTTGGGAGGATGTTGGATTCAAGGACTAGATCATCCAACTAAAGTGATTCAAAGATGAGGAATCAATCTAGTCTACTTGAGACATGCTAGTGCCCCGATCTATGGTTGGACCAAGTGAAGATACCATTTATAGTTTCTATGTTTATCAGATTGAGTTGATCTATTAGAGTTCTGAACTTACCACTATCCTAATCTAGTCGCATGGTTCCTCTAGTATTTTCCTCCAGCGTAAGGATGATGTTGAAATCCCCCCCTGTGAACTAGTGCATTGATCCCATCAATGACCTAATTGTAGCTATTCTTCACAACAATAGTTCTTTGTCTTGAGCGCTTTGTAACCCATAAGAATTTGTAATCATCCCCTCTTTGTTAGAGCTTATGGACTTGAAGTGGGATATGAGCGTGCCCATTATGGAGAAAGGTTGGTCTATGATAACTGAACCAACATTCCATAAGATTTCTAGGACCCCTGCAACCCCATTTGAATCTGTATGAATGGAATTGCAGGTCTTCCCAAAACGTTGGAATATGTGCTCTGCATGAGCCCTGACACATTTTGTTTCCTGTAAGAGGAGAATGTCCATATTCTCTACACGAATGTTGTCTCAAAGGGTCCTTTGTTTGGACCTTCCATTAATCCCTCTATTAATCCCTCTATATTCATTATGACAAGTTGGGGGGTGGATTGAGATACTCTTCCATGAGTCTATGGAACTTCCCTGAATTGAGCATGTAGTTTCCTACTTGTTTGATGAGTTGTTGTGCGGATTTGCGGCCCTGACGCTTGCTTTCATGGGAGGTATGTCTTAACTATCAAGATGGGTATGGGGATATTCCTAGTTGTGAGGTGGCTCCTGCAACGTAGTCGATGAAACATTTATGCACTTTCCTGAATTGTTCTACTTGGATGGTTTGAATATCTTTTTTGTTAAAGGCCTCCTCCAGTTTCTCCATATACATATCCTCTAGATCCTATTCATCTAGTTGCAGTAGGGTATCCCCCCCATCCTCTGTCTTGTCCACATTCTGCTGGGCTACTAGGCCTATTTCTTGGTTTTGTTCTTTGGATGATTTTGTTTGGTGCTTGGATTTTCCCTTGTCCCTATCCTAGTTTCCATTCTTGTGAGGATTTTTTACTTTATCTTCCTCTGGGAGTCAGTTGAGGATGTCAAAATAATTTCTGGTGGGATTTTCTAAGTGCTTTCTCGATTTTGTTTTATGGGGGGTTGTTTTTTCCTACCTGTAACCATTATATAGCCATCCTTTTGCTTCCCCTCCCCTGCTTTTGGGTTTTGAGCGTTTAAGGGACAGTCACAGAAGAGGTGACCATGTTCATCAAATTTTCTGCAGTGGAAGGGGATGTGCTTGTTGATATTGAGAGGGGGGTGAATCAGTATCAACTACAATTTAAAACCTTTTTCAAATTATACTTAAACCATTCAACTATATCCAATGAGAAATGAACAATAGTATAAGAGTTACACCGGTACACCACAATACACCATGCACAATATATGAGAAATAATCAATAGTTTTTGTTCAAGGGAAGTAATGACTTCCAAAGGTATCTACAACTTCCAAATGTAGAGGGAGGGATAAACCTCCAAGAGGAAGATACAATCCTCCAATATCAAGAGAGATTTGAACTCTCCATCCTTTCAATTTCTACAATGCTTCAATGCTTAGAGCACTTTGATCCTGTATATAATATTACTCAATGTATTCTATGAAACTCCTCCAAGTTTCACTCCTTGAATCCTCCCCAAAAATAAGTTATAGAAAGAATGGTAGACTTTATTCAATTCTGGTCTATTCAAGAGACTGAACTTGTACAGAATGCCTCGTGCTCAATATTTAACATCTGATTCTGAAACTTGCACACAAGAAAATATAGTCCATACTCTTTATAATGAAATTCATCCCACATCATTTGGACTCTCGATGCATAAGTTATGAATGTTTTACCCAGAACACCTGTTTATTGACTAGCTTCGGGACTAGTCACAAACCCTATCTTCCATAGAGTGTATCTCCATAATTATAGCGAATCAAGAGCTGAAATTTTTACCAGATGTACCTTGATATGTCTTCTCAATACCATAGCGATTTCACCATATGAATCGTTCTAGAAAAAAATTTATAGCAAAAATGATAAGATGACCTGAAAATAACATACCTTAGAACACATCACCAAAAGACTTCATCCTCCCTTGAAATCTGGCCTTCTTTACTTCTTATTTCCTATGAAATTCGACTTGTATCAAAATGAATGTATAATGATGTTTATTTATACCA
>ML783746.1:94592-115152 GCA_009831015.1 Picea engelmannii
CTAGAGGGTTTCCCAGGATAAATGTTGTGTCTCTTGTGATTGTGTATTTCTCAGTGATCTTGGATTATGCTATTGTTATCTAATGAAATGCAAACATCTATAATAATGGCTTAAACATTAACATGGTATCAAATCCAAGCTGAGGGAAGCATCTTTCACAAGTGAAAAACGTCACTGTTACCGTACATGAAAATTAGGGCTTTTTGTTTGTGAGGTATTTCAGCCCCAAAACCATATAGAAAAGTGTGCCCTCCCCCAAGGATCATTTTTGCACCTTCAGTGCACCTTTTTAGTGGCTAGATCTCCTGAAAAGTGAAACCCTAGTTTTCACAAGTACCAGAAAACTAGAAAACTAGAGTACGAGAAGTACCAGAGTACTAGAAGTACCAGAGTACCAGAAGTACCAGAGGTACCAGAAGCACCAGTCCAGAAATCTGCAGATCAGATTTGAAGGAGCAAAAGTTGGATTTTCAAAAATTTGACTGCACCAACTAACTCGCCTCAACTCGGCGCAGTTATCCCCTAGATCAGAATTTCAAAATTTGAAGTTTGAAAAATTAGGGTTTCCTCATAAAACCCTAAGTTGTAGTTGCAGTTGCAGTCTCAGAACAAGTTGCAGTTGGAGTACCAGTTACAGTTGCAGCTGCAGAACCAGTTGCAATCACCCTTGAAGTTTTCTTAAGAGTTGGTAATGATTAGCGCTGCTACCAGATGGAGCCACTACCTGCAAATGCCATCAGAGGTATGTACTCACATATGTTTAATGGTTAAACCCTAAAGAGTATTTGCAGGAGAAGGGATCTCTTGCCATAGATCTAGAAGGATCTCAAGATCCAACACATTCAGAGGAATGATGCAACCTAGGTGTGATTATTCCGATTAGGGATGATTTTAGGGGCTAAATTTCGCTCATGGGCTAATTTTCCATGGTTTTTCCAAAAACGAGATTCACTATTTAAAAAAAGATTCGCCCAAATTCTATAGGATAAAATTATTTTACCTTAAAAATCGCCAAAATTTTATAAAAACTATATAAAATCCTTAAAAATTTGAATAATTTTACAAAATTATCGCCAATCATTTATAGTTGGAATATGAAGGATTAGTAAGATTTGCCAAGGTTTCTAAATTTTAAAATAAATTTCAATCCTTAAAATCATCCCTGATTCCGATATACATCTATTTTTCATGACATTATTCTAATCAGTGTTGCATGTTGAAGCTATGATAAAATTATTAGAAGGATTGAAAGTTGATCATAGAGCTTATCCTCTAACCTAACCTTCTGTCAAGATAGCATATTGTCTTAGTACAGCAGACAGGTTGAAGAAAGCACACGTCACTTGAGTGAAGGAGACTTGGAAGAAAAGCAAGCACTCATTCCTAAAGACAAAGCTCCAAGTTTGATTAAATCAAGTTGATAATATTCAAATGTACACATGACAAGTTGATGACTATAGTTCAGATAGCAATCTTTGTAGAGTATTATACCTGATAGCATGTGAGCATATAGAGGTAGATACTTTGCCTGATACAACTAACACCTCCTCTAGGAGAAGCCTCGTGTGTTAGTTCCAGATTGCCATGGAAAAATGCTTGGTCACAACACTATGAGAGTGTTGACCTCACTTCGTATTATCTTCCTTACCTTTAATCTTTGCTTCAGATAAATTATAAGTGATAGCTCTAAAGGAGCTACTCTGATGATTGTTCGTGCTATTGCTTTATATTATCAGAAGGATATTATTCTTTCTTGTCGTTTTGTTGACCTTGCTCCAGGTCACATGAAGAAGCAATAGTGAAGGTTGCAAAAGGCAACATACTAAAGGAGAAACCTTAAAAGAAGAAAGTATCATTGAAAAGAAGAAGGTGGCTCGCATAAGCTAAAGGGTCACTCAAAAGCTGCCAAGACCCACACCATTGAAGAATCTTGGCATAGAAGATTAGCTTACTTCAACTACAAGGTGTTACCATACATATGAAAAGCAGTCACAAGTTTGTCGGAACTCAAAGGTGACCATGAAGACGTATGCAATGGATGTGCACAAGGGAAGAACATGAAGAAATTGTTTCCGAAGAAGGACAACAAGGCAAAAGGAGTCCTAGAACTCTTTCATTCAGATGTATGTAGCCCAATACCATCATCCTCCATTAGTGGGTATGTATACCATGTATCATTCATTGATGATTATTCTTGTAAAGACTTGGATATATTTGAAGTGTTCAACAAGTTCAAGGAATTCAAAGCCTTGATAGAGAACCTTTCTGTAAGGAAGATTAAGATACTCAGGTCAGATAATGGAGGAGAATATACCTCAAAATATTTCATGAACTTCTACAAAGATGTTGGGATCAAGATCCCCAACAAAACGGTGTAGTTGAACGGAAGAACAAAACCATACTGGAAGCTATGAAGATCAAGATCTTCCTATGTGCTTATGGGCAGAAGCAGCAATGGCAGTTGCTTATGTGCAGAACTGATTGTCCCATAGTGCACTTGGGCTCAAGACACCGAAAGATATTTTCACCGGAAATAATCCATAGTCAAGCCATCTCAAAATATTTGATTGTCAAGTGTTTATTCATATACCTAAAGAAAAGAGAAACAAACTGGACCCTTCAGGAAAGAAGGGAATATTTGTGGGATACTGTGAGGTATCCAAGGCCTTTATAATATATATACCAGGTCAACATCACATTGAGATCAACAGGGATGTGACCTTTGATGAATATGCAACACTCAAGAAATCTAAACTATGCCAGCTTGAAGAGGTATATGAAGAGGAACCCGTAATCCCCAATACTGCAATGAGGGAGGTTCCCAGAGCTTCAGAACTAGAAGAGGAACTTCTAGAATACCATGATATAGTAGAAGTGCAAGAACCTCCTCATATGACGATCCTCCATAAAAGAAATCCAGCTTGGGCTAGAGAGCTTATTCAAGATGGAGAGAAATATGGTGTTCCCGAAGGAACTACGAGACAGGTGAAAAGACCAAAGCCATTCTCCAGTTATATGGCTTTGATGTGTGATCTTCTAGAAGAGGAGCCTACCTTCTCTGAAGAAGCCATTCAAAGAAAATAATGGGCAGATGCCATGACAGAGGAATACCAATCCATAATGAAGAATGAAGTATGGGAAATAGTTCCCAGATCGAAGAATAAAGATGGGGTATCCTACAAATGGCTCTTCAAAATAAAACATGTTGCTAATGGAAGTATTGAGAAGTATAAAGCAAGATTTGTCGCTCGTGGATTTTCCCAGAAGGAAGGCATTGACTATGAAGAAACATTCGCTCCTGTAGCCAGATACACTTCGATTAGGACCATCATAGCTCTTGCAGCTAAGATGAAGTGGAAGATGCACCAGATGGATGTGAAGACAGTTTTTCTAAACAGTTTCATCGAAGAGGAAGTGTATATAGAGCAACCTCAAGGATTTGAGGTAGAAGACATGAAGTCTCATGTCTGCAGATTGAAGAAAGCCTCATATGGATTGAAGCAAGCTCCTAGAGCTTGGTATGGCCATATAGACAATTTCTTGTAAAGATTAGGCTTTACCAAGAGTAAAGCAGACTCAAATCTCTACTTCAAAATTATGGATAATGAGCTAGTAATCTTACTGCTATATGTGGATGACTTATTCTTAACTAGAGAAGAAAAGCTCATCGTTGAATGTAAAAAGAGACTTGCCTCGGAATTTGAAATGAAAGACCTCGACCTAATGCATTACTTCTTAGGCCTTGAGGTATGGCAGAGTCCTGAGAGGATCTTCCTTAACCAAGGGAAGTACACGGTTGATATCTTAAAGAGATTTGACATGATGGAATGCAAACCCATGAATACACCCATGGAAGTGAAGCTGAAGCTGTTGGTCGATACTTCGTCAGATTTGATTGATGCCACACTGTACAGACAGATTATTGGATCACTGATGTACCTGACAAACACCAGATCAAACATTTGTTTTACTGTGAACACCTTGAGTCAGTTTCTGGTAGAACCTAGACGTGTTCACCTAGTGTCTGCAAGACATGTGATGAGGTACCTTAAAGGTACAATATATTATGGTCTCAGCTATGATGGAGATCATGATTTCACATTGTGTGGATATACTGATGCAGATTGGGAAGGAAGTGTTTCTGACAGGAAAAGCACTTTGGATGTTGTTTCAGTTTGGGATCAACTATGATCTCGTGGTAGAGTAGGAAGCAATCTAGTATTTCTCTCAGCACAACGGAAGCAGAATACATTGTTGCATGTTCTGCCAGCTGCGAAGCTATATGGCTTCGAAATTTGTTGATCGGCCTATTTGACGTAGAGATGAGAGCAACCTTGATTCTATGTGACAACCGGAGATGCATAAAGATGACATAGAATCATGTATTCTATGACAGGTCGAAGCACATAGAAATCCGTTATCATTACATCCATGACATGGTATAGAGAGGATCCTTAAAGCTCCAGTACATTAGCATGGATGAATAGGTTGCTGACATGTTGACCAAGCCCCTATCTCGTGTGAAGTTTGAGTACTTTCGAGATAAGCTTGGCATAGTTTGAAAGGACCTTCCTCGAAAGGGGGAGAAGTTGTTGTGATGAGATATTCCTTGCTTCTGACCTTGTGGTTGTGACGTAAAGCAGGATGTGCACCTTGCTTCTGACCTAGTTGTCAGACGTAAAGCAAGACGAGATGTTGTTCCTTTATTCTGACCTAGTTGTCAGACGTAAAGCAAGATGTGTTGTTCCTTGCTTCTGACCTAGTTGTCAGACGTAAAGCAAGACGAGATGTTGTTCCTTGCTTCTGACCTTGTTGTTAGACGTAAATCAAGATGTGTTGTTCCTTTCTTCTGACCTAGTTGTCAGATGTAAAGCAAGATGTGTTTTCCTTACTTTTGACCTAGTTGTCAGACGTAAAGCAAGATGTGTTGTTCCTTGCTTCTGACCTAGTTGTCAGACGTAAAGCAAGATGAGATGTGTTCCTTGCTTTTGACCGAGTTGTCAGATGTAAAGCAAGATGAGATTTTCCTTTCTTCTGACCTAGTTGTCAGACGTAAAGTAAGAAGAGATGTTCCTTGCTTCTGACCTAGTTGTCAGAGATAAAGAAAGATGAGATGTTCCTTGCTTCTAACCTAATGGTTGTGACGTAAAGCAAGATGATATGATGAGACTAGCACTGAGATTTCGGCTAGATAGCTATGACATAAATCCAGTCTAGTATATTGCTTCCGATCGGATGGTTGTGACGTAAAGAAGGACGAGTATCTTGCTTCCATCTTGAGTTCTATGACGTAAAGCAAGACAATGAGATGAGACTAGTACTATGGTTCCAGCTTGACAGTTGTGATGTAAAGCCAGTCTAGTATCTTGCTTCCAGCTTGAGTGCTGTGACGTAAAGAAAGACATTGAGATGAGACAAGTATTGAGCTTCTAGCTTGACAGCTGTGACATAAAGCCAGTCTTGTATTATGATGATCCAGCCTTGTGCTATGATGATGATGATGTATCAGTTTTTATACTAATACATATTGATGAAGATGATGATGGCATTCCTTTGAGAATGACGATGCTGCTGATGAAGAAAACTTCTGATGATTTATAGATACGCCAGTCAGTGTTCCAAGATGATATTGATGATGCTATCCTCTCACCTACCTGATGCTGTTGATGATGTTGTCCTCTCTCTCTCGCATGATGCCACTGAAGAATACCCTTCCTATTAAGGGGGGGTGTTGAAATAATGTAACTGCAAAGAGTATTCTTATTATTATTGATATATTATTCATAGGATCAATCCCCATCATGGACTGATCATGTCGGTTATTGTAATAGGACCAAATCCCTTTTTGTGGATTGGTCAAAAGACAATTGTAATAGGAAGAATAAGAAGTCGGCCCCAAAAAATAATAAAGAGAGCCAGAAATATAATAAAGGTGGGTTTACCCACCCAATTTGAGAAGTTGGCCCTTCCAGTGAAGAGACACTTCACACATGCTAGAATTGTATAAATAAAGGAGGCTAGCACCTCTCTTAGACACAACTCACTTGCTCATTCTAAGAGACAAGTTCAGATCTGCTACTAGAGAAGAAGGAGAGAGAGAGTGGCGCGTATCTGGGAGAGGACTTTCTATATTAGCATAATAGATCTCTTAGCATTGTATTGGTTATCTATATTAATGAAGTTTTGTTGTGTTTTATTCCCCTAGAGGGTTTCCCAGGATAAATGTCGTGTCTCTTGTGATTGTGTATTTCTCAGTGATCTTGGATTATGCTATTGTTATCTAATGAAATGCAAACATCTATAATAATGGCTTAAACATTAACAGGGCCACCACATGTGGTGTATATTGGGACCTGCGAAAACCATAAGTTTCCCCAGGCGGCCTTTGGTTCACCTAGGGAAGTTCCACACTACGTATAAAGCTTCACTTGTGGCGAGCGAAACTCAAAATTACTCTATGTGCATTTAACCAATAAAAATTTCCAAGGAAGTGAAATAAATATGCTGACTCCTTCCTGTGGTTCCCATGTAGGTTTTTGACTGCCAAGATGTTGGAATGGAGGGAGAGGAAACACGAGGATGATGATCACGTCGTCGGGAATGACTCGAGCATAGTTAATTCCATCCGACAATGAGGGATCCTGAAGTTCTTCAAGTTCCAGGGCATGAGGGCCCAACTGAGTTTTCTTGAGTACTTAGTCCACGTGTGGGATGTGGATCAACAATTTTTTCATGTGGGAGCCCACATACTCTCTTTAGATATCGAGGATATCTATTTTTTGACGGGATTATCACGTTGTGTATCCCATGTGACTTTGACAAGTGATAGAGGTGGCAGTTTACTGATGAGTCAGTATGTCCGCTGATATTGTGATCCCGATGCTGAGAGACGTAAGGGAAAAGTTTCCATTAGGGGTGTTCGGGATTTACCCCTACGGACTATCCTGTTCACTATATCATGTATGACGGGGAGTGCATATCCTCACATGGCACTCCAGAGTTACTTCCAGTATGCAGTGGAGTGCATGGAGCCCCGCGTATTTAACTGGTGTGACGGGGTTCTTCATAGTATGAAGAAAGATTTGACAAAGTGCAAGAAAGGTGACCTGAAACAATTTGGGTACAGATCAATTTTAGTGTCCTTCTTCCTTGAGAGGGTTCCTCACTTGCGCTTACAGGTAGAGTGGGGCCTGTCGGCCCCATGAGATCCAAGGATGAAAAGATGGTGTGACCTCATGGCTTGGCATGTGGCGGGCCCTATTGTCAAATAGAACGACGTGTTCTTTGATTGGCTGAGGCTTCAACTAATTATGGTAGATTATTATGCGTATGCCGATTTGGACTTCATAGGTGACCCAAGCTTGGTTCTACTCGAGGATTATCCATGGGGGAACTTAGGTAAGAAGCACATTTTTGTTTTTATAATGTTTTTGTAAATTTTGAAATATGAAATGTTTTTTATGTTTTTAATCTGTTGACTAATCAAAAGCTCTTTTGACAACGTAGATGTAGGACCGCACTGGCCTCTAGTTAAGTCCCCCATCCAGAGATGAGGGGAAGCAGATGAGGTAGCAGGATGGGATGTCGGTGATTACGAGGCGATCGAGCAAAACCTAGACGAGTTGACAACAGATGTCCCGGATATCTCTATCGATGAGATCCCAAGACGATATCAGCGCCATACTGTAGGCATATCTAGTTTTCTTAGTCGACTGCTCCGTAGGGTTTCATGGGAAGTTGTGTGTTATCATGAACAAAATCCTTGATGCTATTTTTTATATGAAGCCATTGGCTTCACATTTTTGATATTTTGGTCTTCAGACAAAAACACTTTTTTTTAAAACTTTTATCGTTATATATACATGAGGCTTCTACCGCCTTACTTTATTTATATACAAAATGTGATTGGATTTATAAATGTCTCAAATGTTTGTCTAACACATAATTATCTAATGCATCTTTTAATGTATTTAGACATCTAGGAATGTGCTAATATTCAATGTAATCAAAATGATGTTCCAAGAGGTGAATTCGTAAATATACCCTTAACAAAGTAGGACTTCGGATAGCATAGACATTACTCAAATGTAGTACCACTAATTGGGAATCAATTCATACAACAAGATGACGGATTCCAAGTGAAATAATGTCAATCAACAATTTTATGATGACACTGTACTCCACGATATTGTTAGTTGCATGACTGAGGCAAACACCGTGTAGATAAAATAATTCATTCATGGGTGCGTAGATTTCCCAAGTAGCAAATGCGTACTACGACCAATGCCATCAATGAAGCCAATGTGGGGTAACGAAGACACCGACATCTGGAAACCAAGAACAATGCAAGGTAAGAAGTTGGGGGTCAAAACCAAATAACGAAAAAGCACACAAAAAGTAGCACACAAGAGTATGATACAATAAAAATACAAGAACTCATGCAAAGATAACCTAAGAATAGTACTTCTTCAAGTAAAGCCCATTTCTGGGTTCACTCAAAGGAATGCCATCATAATCCACTAACTTATAAGCTCCCTTCTCCAACACTTGTTTAACAATGTAAGGACCTCGTGACATAGGCTTGAATTTTTTGGACCCTAGTAAATCACGATCTTGTTCGTAGAGGAGAACTAGATCACCTTTAGAGAAAACATGTGTCTTGACATGCTTGTCATATTGGGATTTGACGCACTTTTTTCGAGCTTCAATAATTAGGGTGGCATCACAATGGGTTTCATCTAATTGCATCAGGTACAATAGACGTTCCTCTTCAGCAAAGGTGTTGGGGAGAAGTTCAACAGATAGCTTCAAACATGGTATCTCACATTCAATTGATAGGACAACTTCAATACCATACACTAATTGGAAAGGCGTAAATCCTATGGAAGACTTCACAGATGTCTGATAGGCTCATAATGTTGAAAAAAACATTGTGTGCCAACTTGTCTTTGAATTCCTATTATCCATCGGAGCATAGTAATAAGATCTTTGTTTATCGCTTCAACCTAGCCATTGGCTTGTGGATAGTAGGGGATTGAGTTTTCATGCTAAAAACCCAACTTTTCGGTAAGCTCGGACATCATGAAATTTTGAAAATGGCTACCGTGATCAGTAATGATAGCTTGCAGGACTCCAAAACGAGTGATTATATGATTGAATATGAACAGTGTTGCAATTTTCCTGGTGTTATCGAATGTAGGCATTGTCTCAACCCACTAAGTGAAGTAATCCAAAACTACTATGATGTATCCATGCCCCCTGATCGAGTGAGGGTTACATGTCATGAAGTCAATGCCCCATTTTGCGAAGGGACCAATGGAAACTACAAGGTGTAAAGGAGAAGGATTAGATCTTATCTTTTTATTATATGTTTGACAAGCATGACACTTCTGGACAATAGTAATACAATCTTTAAACAAAGAAGGCCAGAGGTACCCTGCTCGTAAGATCTTTTGGGCAGTGGCATACCCATACATATTACCACTACATGCTCCAGAGTGGAATTCATTCAAAGATTTCTCAGCCTCATCGTAGGTGACACATCGTCGGAAAATTGAGTCAACACCACGGTGATAAAAAGTGTCACCGAGAATTATGTATTGACGGGCTTGATATCGTATACGATGGCAGTCCACACTAGAAATTTTGGGCTGGAAAGTTTGATTCTAGAGATAATGATAATATCTTTGTACCAAACGTCATCAGAACTGATCAGAAAAATGGATTCATCAGGTAAGGAATCCTCTACCACATTTGTTGAATCAGTCGAGGGAAGGTCACATATCAATTCGGCAAATACAAATATTTCTTAGACTTAGCGCGTTCAAACTCTAAGTCGAACTCCTGGAGAATCACTATCCATTTGGAGTACTTGCCCCCCTAGCAATTGGCGCGTAAGGATATGCTGCATAGGGTTGCAATCGAAAATGAAAGTGGTCTTACGTAATAATATATAATGACGAAAATGTTGGACAACTTGAACAGTTGCCAAGGCTAGTTTTTCCACATGTAGGTATTTGGCTTCGGTAGTCATGAGACTCTGACTCAAATAATAAATTACATGTTCATCGTGCGAATCATCTTCTTGGACTAAAACCATGGAAATGGTAGAGTTCGAAGAAGTGAGGTAAAGGAAATAGTCTCGACTATAATTGGGTGGGAAAAGCAGTGGTGTACAGGTTAAGGCAATTTTTAAAGCTTCAAATGATTTATTGGCGGTATCGTCCCATACAAACTCGTAACCTTTATTCAACAATCGAGTAAATCCTAGTGTTAACTCAACATAATTGGGAATGAATCGACGAAAAAAGTTTGCCTTCCCTTGCAAAATTTGGAGTTGGCGTAGTGTGGAAGGAGGAGGTAGATTAAGGATAGCCTCAACCTTCAAAGGGTCTACCCTAATTCCATGAAGTGACACAATAAAACCCAGAAGTCGGTCAGACTCCACACAAAGAACACAATTGTGTGGGTTTAAATGTATACAATAATAATGACAGTGAATGAAAATGGATTAGATATGGGTCGGGTGATCTTTTCGATGCATGGAATGGGTCAGTAGATCATCGAGATACAGTTGTACGATGTTCTTGATATCGTGAAAATCATAAGACATGCTACGTTGAAAAGTCACGCCATCATTCTTTAAATTGAAAGGCAGTTTCCGGTAGGAAAAAGTACCAAAGGAAAAATGAAAGAAGTCTCGTGTTGATCCATGGGAAAAATATTAATCTGATTATAGCCGAAGAAAGCATCCATTAAGGAGAAGATTTCACTCCCAGTGCAATCTTCGATGATTTGGTCAACAAAGGGGCTTGGACAATTGTTCTTCGGAAAAGATTTACTGATATCTCTATAATCTACACAAACATGGATCATGCCTTGTTTCTTGTTGACAGGAACTAGATTGGAGACCCAATTAGTTAAAGCCACAGGATAAATAAAGCCGACCTTAAGAAGTTTTTCAACTTCAAGCTTCATAGCAATGACTTTACGAGGGTGGACTGGGAAAATTCTCTTCCAGATAGGTTTAGCATCTGGGCAGGTCTTAATTTCATGCACAACAATATCGGGGTCAATACCCGACATCTCGTCGTAGCTCCAAGTGAAAACATCACAAAATTCTTGAAAAATGTCTTTATAAGTGACGACCTCATGAACAGAACATCAGGCTCCGATGTAAACATTTTCGACGATTCCAGGTTTAATGGATATGTCAAGAGTAACGGTAGGTGAGATATTACTCAATTTCCCTTCATATAGAACGTCGTGGGATGACTCAGGAACAAAAGAAATGACAACAATGGTCGATGGAGTCGAAATCCGTTGGTAACTCTCTATGGTGTGTTGTTCTAGGAAGAGAATGGAATGATGATGTCCATCATCCCATGCGGTGTCTTCCATAAACAAGATTGACATGATCATCTCGTCGGTAGGAAACATCACATGAAACGTTCGGGAGATGAATCACCAAGAGAAGGAGTAGAAGGCATTTCTAATTGAATGAATTGATAAGTGGATTCAACTGGACTTAAGGGAATTTGTTCTCCTTAGCAAAGATAATCACCGGGGTCGGGCACTATCCACGGGTCATGAGACGCGGGGGTTTCATGGATGGAGGTCGAAATCATGTTGATTGAGGAGAAAAAAGGAGGTGGAACATCGGGTGGTGGTATTGGGAAGGTGCCCATAAATGTGGAATCTTTCAGGAGACCCACCCCGACATTCTCGTACCCAGGAGGTGTATTTGAGATAAAGAGTATGTTGCTCGTACGAGAATCGGATTTGAAAAAGGCCAGTTGGTCAACCGTAATGACTTTTCCTTGATGTGGGAAATGTAACACATGAAAAAGAGTCGACATGATGGCATGCATGGAATCAATCTAGCTACGTCCAAGTAAGAGGTTATAGTCAAGAGGCACATCAAAGACCTCGACCTCGACGTTGATCGATTTTCCTTCCAACGTAATAGACAACGAGGGAAGAACACCGTAGGGTTTAAAACCAGAACCATTGAAATCCTTAAGTGTATTGTGTAATTCAAGGAGGGGAGGAGAGCCAATCGATTTCCAACAAGTAACTGACATAACACACGTCAAGGCACCCTTGTCAATAACAGTTCTACAGATGTTTTTATTCTCGACAAAATTTTGAATCTGAAACGTTGACTGAGGAGGTAGCCTTGGAATGTGATCTTCCAGGTTAAAGATTATCAAATTTGTATCTGTGGGATCAATTCCACCAATGGACTTTAACATTTCCTTCCATTGAGAAAGACAACTTTGAAGGACTTCGAGAGCTGACATCGCAGAGGGTTCTTGTGCAAGATCTTCTACAATGTTGTAGTTTTGAGCAGCACACGCATGTGGATTAAAGGAAGACTTGCAAACAACGCCCTTTGGGGGAGGGTGGAGAACTATATCGAGACCCGCTTATTCGAGATGAATAGGACCATTGGGAGGTGAAGTTGAAGGAGGTGGTTGAACCAACAAAGGTGGTAAATCATGAACTTTCTCCTTTGAAGGAGAATAATCTTTGGCTCGAGTGGTGATTGAAACGTCGCTCTTGGTAGAATTACGAGTACACATAAGGACATATAAAGTGGTGGAAGGAGAGGGTTGGTCATGAAGGACCAATTGGGCCTCCTGTTGAGAAGGGAAAGGCTGTAACAAAACAACAGGTGTGGGAGGATTTTCGGTCCCTTGAAGGAACTTAGTGACCTCAGCATGTCTTGGACAATCTTTAGTGTAGTGATCATCACCACAGATAAGGCAAGGCTATTGGGGTTTACGCTTATCCTTATCATTATTAGACCGTGTCTTGGGTTTATAATATTGCATATTATTATTTCTATCCTCCTTATTCTTACCCTTTCCTTTTTTATATTTATTTTTGATGGCAGGGGTAGATTGAACGGAGTTAACCTCAGTAGTTTTGTCAGTGGAAGGAGTAGGATTTGAAGCACTTTGAACATTAGAAGAAATAGATTTGGGATTGGTGTGAGTGGCCGACATGGATTTAGCATCATAGTGGAAGGTGCCAATCACACCATCAGCATCATGAGAAGTTTCTTGGGTTGTTGAGGTAGTGGTGGTAGAAGGGTGAGGAGCGACAGGGAGAAAGTCGTAAACAATGTTCATTTGCGAATAAACGAGATCTAGGTACTGAGTGTGACTAATCGTCTGTTCTTCAGTGACAAATCCACCCATGGAAATATCATGGGATATTTTATTAACGAATGATTTGGTGAACCATTCAACCAATAATTGATCAGGAAGGTCGAGTTTGATAAAGCGTCTCCTCCGTCTCCACTCATGAATGTGATTAGAAATGTGAGTGGCAAAGGATTGCTTAAAGGAACTTAAAATCTCGGTTCCTATCTCATAGCGGATGGGCAATTAGTAATGTGTACGAAAATCCATGGCGAGGGTATTGAAGTCATTAAATAAGCCTCACGGTAATTCTATGTACCACTTTGCAGCCGAACCCATGAGAGTTCATTGGAAGAGTCATAATTGAATGGAGTCGTCCATCAAAGAGTTGGATGAGCACCAAAGGTGAAAAGTCATAACATGGTTGTTTAGGTCTTCTCCTAGTTTATCGTCAAATTTGGGAATGTCAGACGGTAACTTGTCTGGTATAACGAGCCAATGGGGAGAATGTAATATAGGATCATTCAATATTCTAGACAAGTCGGGTAAATCCAAAGTGGCTAAAAAAGGAAACTGTTGATTCACTTGAGGGTACTGGTGACTTTGGGGAGGAAGTCCCATCGGTATACTAGTAGGGCCATAAGCAGTCTGCATGTAAGTCGAATTTCCTGACAAATTCAAACGTGGATGTGGAGGCATGTAGCCCATAGGGTTGGCTTGGTTGGAAATGTTCCCTTGAAAAGGGACACTAGAGTGAACGTGTGGGCCCCAAGTGGTACTTAAAGAACCGGGATACGACTGCCCAGAGTGAGGGGGTACAAAAGAGGTGACTTGAGGCTGTTGCCCCCCAGATGATTGTGGATTTATTTGGGCAAGAAGGTGTTATAGAAATATTTGTCTCACCATTGTTATCTTGCACAGAGGGCCTTTTTCCATTTCGCTGTGCAGAGTTTTCATCCATTTTTTATGAATCCAGAGCTAAAATATATATACATTTTTCCACATATGCGCTCCCTAACTTCTATGCAAGATGTGTATACACTTGTTGGTCCACTACAACTCGCGTATATCGAGATTTGTGCCAGAAAATACAAAATGAGGTTGGGTTTCCATGTCACAACAAAAGATCTCTGATCCTTGGCCTTCCATATACTGGAAACGTTCTGACTTGACCCTTCAGTTGCATTCTGGAGGCTATAAGAGCACAATTTTGAACTATGGAAAAAGAGGAGAAAGCATTCAACTTTGAGAGCAAAGTTACTCTAGAGAAATTACTTCATATTGAGTCTGCATCCCTTTGTCCCTCAAGTCTGAACATAGTGTTCAGCCCCCAAGATCTTCCTTTATTGTTGAGAGGACCTCTTTGCCTCTTTCTCATGAGCTTGCCTTTGGTGGAGGATTGAAGTGGTGGGAACCCAGTTGGAAGGAACTTGGTTTCTTGGTTTCGAACCGTCCCGACACGAAAGTCTGTAATGTTGACACTTTTGCTGATCAATTATTAATAGAAATACTCCTTTCCCATCCTATTGGTATCTTTCAAATATATGATTATTAAACATGGGCGTGTTTGCAATGTTTATTAACAGATTATGCTATCTGATGTGCTAATTCCTTTTATATCATCACTATATACTTTCTTTTCTTGTTTGTTGAGAACTTCTCACAGGTATAAAGCTTTGGGTCAAAGTGCTCAATGGTGGAACATCATCAAACGTTGGATTGAGGTAGGCCTCTTTCTCGTATTGCACATTAGTCTATATGGCATATGCTAGAATTGAGTTGAATTTTGTAGTCATACCTATCTATTGTGGTTTACCCTTGGCCATAGATATTTTTTCCCTTGTAGCAGAATTGGCAACTTTACTGGGGAGAGATATTCCTTCTAAGGGTTGAAGTACTTTTTCTTCTTACATTACTCTTTTTCCTTAGTGTTTCTTGTCGTATCACTGCTTGACAGATCATGTTCACTCCGAGTCTAAGTTTTCAGCCTTTTACCCTTGCATGGCCTTGTTTTAAAGCATATACACCCGTTTTTCCTTGACATTCATGTATACACGCTTGTTGTCTCACTGCAAGAAGCGTATATACGCTCTATTCTCCTGAACAATCGCGTATACCACTTCCCCTTGCTTGTTTGCTTGGTTGAGTGACTACTGGGTAGGATTTAAAGATTGTTGAGCCTTCTTAGGTTTCTGTAGTGTCTGTTGAGATTATCTAGGATGACAGGAAGCATGTTTGGAGTTGAATTTTTGGGCGTAGTCTTTCTATTTGTTTTCTATTTTTAATTTGTCCTTGGCTTCTGGGTTGTTTTCTTGGTTGCCTGGTATTTTTCTTGAGTTACTGCTTTTATACACAGTAGAATTCATATGTCAATTTTCTTATCAGTCCATGCATTTTCTTTTTATAATATTAAAAATACAAAAAAATAGGCATTTTGCATTGGTTGGCATTTTTGTCTTTGAATTTTTATCATTATCTTAGCACATTTAGTGAAAGATCGTATTTTACTTCTGAATTGAAGATTTGAAATTGAATATTGCACTGTTTTTATTAGCATATCATTCATTGAAAATTTAAAGATAGACTTTGCATTACATCCATATTTATTTTCTGGTAGAGTCATAACACCATGAGTTTCACTTCCATACCTTTTTGAGTAACCACGGCCAATAAAATTTATGGTTTAAACTAAAATTGATTAGTCACAATTTTATTTTTAGGGTGCACAAACTAGCTTAGGATTTAGCACCTTGGAATAGGATTTTGTGAGTAAACTTCTCAAAGTCAATTAAATCAACATATGTGTCTGAGACAGGGAGTTGAGAAGTCCATTGTATAATCGGTAAGATCAGGAGGCTTCGCTCACACCGGAGTTAATCACGAGGTCACGCGAAGTTAGTTGAAGGGATAACCCCTGTATACTCACCTAGCGTCACAGATATTTTTGTGGATTTATTTGTATTTGGGGATCTTTCTAGTTCCCATACCTCTATGAGAGGCGGTGCTTTCAAGGTTTCAGGCTTTGCTACCCTGCCCATACGGTGATCTGGACTTACGATTGCTCGCCTGTGCATTGGTTATATAGTGGTTTATTAGTTTCTTAACTTAGGTATCTCATAGGTTACTTGCAGGGGTTATTCTGGTTGTACCCTGAGTCAGATAAGGGTCAGACAACACATAGTGATTATGGAGGATTACCTCTCCGGGGGGATCTGACCGACTGGTTGTTAAGCCCACGAGGGCCCTTATAACTAATTATGTTACCTCCAAACTTTAGTGAGGAGTATCAAGTCCCTCCTGGACGAGACATACCTTCTTTTGTGAGGAAGGCCACTCAGCCACTTTAGCCTGTTTGCATGCATATTGGCCGTTTGAATTTTTGGTAATCTCTTTGACTACTAGTTGGCCATAGGATATATTTTTATTTGTGGAAGAGTCATACATCGTTGTGGAGTCAGACCAACTTCCTCGAAGGTCCCGCCGGTTGTTCCAGTTACCACTGGTTTTTTATTCCTTGTTAAGCCCTAATATTAGATCATTACCCCTTAATTGGGGCATATTATATTAGTAATGTTATTTTATTTATGTCAGCTTTAGGCCATTAGTTGTAATTATACCTCCTAGTCTCCTGTATATACCAAGGAGACATTTTCATTTTGAATCATATTGTACTTGAAAATTTAAGTGGGGTAAAAGGAGGTTGCCCCCTTGAAGAGGATTATTATATGAAATTATCTCTTTTTCAAGGTGTTGAGTACTTTTTCTGATGTTTTTCTATGCTATATTAATATTTGGTTCTTAACATATGGTTTCAGAGCTCAAGGTCTTGGGGTTTCGCTGCTACATCTGAGACACCTTGGAATTTTTGCTATAACTTTTTTTCTACAATGTTTCAGAAGGACGGCTTGGAGCATATTTATTATATGGATCAAGGTACGTTGGGTTCCAAATTTAGCTCCTAAGGCCTTACACTTTCAGAGATATAGGCTGTACAAGATAGGGTTCTGGAATCATCTTGAACTGAGTCATTGAGGAATTTTTGCTATAAAATTTTTTTTGTAATGTTTCAGACCCTGAACTCTGGAGGATATTTAAATAAATTAGTAAGGTATTTGTGGTAAAAATTTCAGCTTCTGGGTCATCTTAAATTTGTAGATACACCCTATGTAAGATAGGGTATCTGACTAGTCCTATTGACTAGTCTCAAGAAGGTGTTCCAGGTAAAACAATCATAACTTCTTCCTAGAGTATCCAAATTGAGTGGGACTAGTTTCATTGGATCATGGACAGTCTTTAGTATTTTTGGTGTGAGTTTCAAAATTTTATATCAATGATTTTGTGCGGGGAACACTATACAAGTGAGATCTCCTGGAAAGGACAACAATCGACAAGTTGTGGGGAAGTTACCATAAATTCCACTTGGCACATCCAATTTTGATCACACCTATGGAATTGCAGAGAAGAAATATCATAGAAATACATAAAATAAAGTTTCATACCCAGAAGGGCCAAAACTTGGGAGATACAATAGAAGAAATATTGTCTAGCAGAACCACCTCAAAATCAAGGTTCAAAAGTGAAACTTGGCCAACATGCCACAAAAAAAGGGAACTTCTACACCAAATAAGCCTCCAAAAAATCCTACTTGGACTCTTGATGAAGGTGAAGAAATGCGTAGGGACATAAATGAACTACAAAAGAAGATGGATTAAATGGAAGCTAAGTTGGATACTAAGATGGATTCAATGAAAGCTAAGTTGGATACTAAGATGGATGGTTTAAAAGGGGAGATCATGGAAGTATTGAAAATTTTCATAACAAAGAAGACACCTGAAAGTGAAAATGCATGCCATGAAATTCATGATGAGGACACAAGGAAGGTGAATCAAGAATGGAGAAAATCCAACTTTGGTTTGAAGACCAACCACGTTCCTAAGATTGATATGAAGAAGTTTGATTAAAAGGACCCAATCACATGGATACTTCAGATGGAGCAATTCTTTGATCTCCATAATGTGCCACATACGCAAAAGGTATGAATTGTTTCTTTATATTTAGAACCTAATCAATTTGTATTGTATCGATGGCTTTGTTCTCTCAAATCACTCATCACTTGGACAATTTTCACAGAAGAAATGATAGCACACTTTGAGGATACAAGGAGCAATACCTTCTTTAGTCAATTGATAAATCTCAAGCAAAAGGGTTCAGTTATCGAGCACATTGAGAACTTCCAAAGATTGAATATGAAGGTAACCGATATTCCAGATGAGCACTTTATTGATGTATTCATAGAAACTTTAAAGGATAACATTCAACATGAGGTTCTCCTTTGGGAACCCAAATCATTGGAGAATGCATTTAAGGTGGCAAGAAATGTTGAAAGTAAAAATATGGCTATGGCTACTAGAAGGACCAATCCTAACATCTATAGAGAGAACAATGCTCCTTCTNCTAAAACACCTCAACCTACAAGGTTGACACCTCAACAATTGGAGGAAAGAAAAGAAAAAGGTTTATTCTTTAATTGTGACAGAAAGTACAGTAAGGGACATAAGTGTGGTGAGAAGAAATTATTCTACATAGATTGTGAAGAGAAAGAAGAACAAGAACAAGAAACATTTCAAGATGAAAATGTAGAAGCAATTTCGTCTGAAGAGTTGACTCCCACTATATTGTGTAATGCATTGGCTAGAATTAGCACTCCTAGAACCCTCAAGATCGAAGGATACATCAAAAAGAAAAAGGTAATAGTCCTAATTGATTCTGGCAGCAATCATAATTTCATTCACTATAAATTAGCCAAAGATCTCAATTGCTTTGTATATCCAGTGCCATAGTTTCAAGTAATGATTGCAGATGGAGGAATTATCAATTGCTCAAGAAAATGCAATAAGATCAATATTACTATGGGGGAATATGTAATGAATAGTCCAATGATTGATATACCCATGGGTGGTGCAGATGTTGTACTAGGAATCCAATGGTTACAATCATTAGGAATATTGGCTTTTAATTTTCAATAACTTTTCATGAAATTTTCATTGGAAGGAAAATAAATTGAGTTAGGAGGTATCACAGGGAAACTCGATAAGGTGATAAGCTCTAACAGTATGAAAAAATTATTGAAAAAGGGGCATCAAGGCGTTATTTCACAACTATGCTCACTAGATGTTCAAACATCTAAGCCATCTATTCCTCAAGATCTCCAAAGGATCATTGATAAACATTCCAAAGTATTTGGAGATATTCCCAAAGGTCTTCCACCCACTCGAAATCATGATCATGAAATTCACCTAATTCCTGGGAGTGTTCCTCCTAACATTAGGCCATATAGATACCCTTACACCCAAAAGAGTGAAATTAAGTGCATGGTTGAAGAAATGTTAGAGGATGGCATTATTAGACCTAGCCAAAGTTCTTACTCTGCACCAGTGGTAATGGTATTCAAGAAAGATAACTCATGGCATATGTGTCAAGATTTTAAAGAGCCCAACAAGATCACTATTAAAGATAAGTTTCCCATTCCCGTCATTGATGAATTGTTAGATGAACTACATGGAGCAATCTATTTCAAAAAATTGGATCTTTGTTCAGGGTATCATCATATCAGAATGAAGGAAGAAGATGTCCCAAAAACAACATTCCCAACTCATGAAGGCCATTATGAATTTTTGGTCATGCCTTTTGGCCTTACAAATGCACCTTCCACATTCAAAGGGTTGATGAATTCCATTTTCAAGCCCTTCCTTCGAAAATTTGTGTTAGTATTTTTTGATGATATACTAATCTATAGCAAGTCTTGGGAGGATCATGTGTGACATGTTGACAAGGTGCTACAACTACTAAAGGAGCAACAACTATATGCCAAACCATCCAAATGTTTCTTTGGAGTAAAGTAAGTAGAGTATTTGGGTCATATTGTATCTCATGAAGGTTTCAAGGTAGAACCTAACAAGATTAAGGCCATGATGGACTGGCCGATTCCGAAAACATTAAATAATCTTAGAGGATTTTTGGGTTTGACAGGTTACTATCGCAAGTTTGTTCGGAACTATGGAAGAATAGCAACACCTTTGATGGCACTAACTAAGAAGGATACATTTTCATGGACTCCAGAGGAAACTAAAGCTTTTGAACAACTTAAAGAGGTGATGTGTAAATCTCCTGTCTTGACCACTCCAGACTTCAAAAAAACCTTTATTGTGGAATGTGATGCCTCAGGAAATGGAATTGGTGTTGTCCTAATGCAAGAAGGAAGGCCCCCGACTTTTGAAAGTCGACCACTCAAGGGAAAGGACTTACACAAACCCATTTATGAGAAGTAAATGATGGAAATACTACATGCATTGAAGAAATGGTGTCCTTACCTAATAGGTAGGCACTTCAAGGTCAAAACAGATCATGATAGT
>ML783746.1:116816-132932 GCA_009831015.1 Picea engelmannii
ATCACATCGAGAATCAACAACAAGTTCTACAAATCTTAAAGGGAAACCTAGCCATGGCACATAATCGCATGAAACAACAAGCAGATCAACATCATAGTGAAAGAAGTTTTGAAGTAGGGGATTGGGTGTTTTTAAGACTACAACCATACAAACAGATGTCCCTCAAGCAATCCAAGAAGTATAGTAAATTATCACCAAAGTACTATGGCCCTTATAAGGTGTTGCAAAAGATTGGTACTATTGGAGCTACCTGCATCTTCACGAGTACACCAAGTTTTCCATGTTTCATGCTTAAAGAAGGTTATAGGCGACAAGATCCCAGTTCAAACTATATTTCCAGAACTTGATGAGGAAAGAAAAATCATATTGGAGACTGAAGCCATCACTGACACAAGAATTCACCAGTTGAGGAATAGATCCATTTCAGAGTATCTCATTAAATGGAGGAAACTACCGGCTGAAGATTCCACTTGGGAAGATGAGTATTTTATACAGAAGCATCCAGAGTTACTCAAGCATTGCGTACAACGCTTGTCTCAAGGGGAGGGGCATGTTAAGCCCTAATATTGGCTCATTACCCCTTAGTTGGGGCATATTATATTAGTAATGTTATTTTATTTATGTCGTCTTTAGGCCATTAGTTGTAATTATACCTCCTAGTCTCCTATATATACCAAGGAGACATTTTCATTTTGAATCATCTTGTACTTGAACATTTAAGTGGGGTAAAAGGAGGTTTCCACCTCGAAGAGGCTTATTATCTGAAATTATCTCTTTTTCAAGGGGTTGAGTACTTTTTCTGAGATTTTTCTATGCTATATTGATATTTGGTTCTTAACAGTCCTTTCCTTCTAAAAGGTGTAGAGTTATCAGTAGTGGTACACACGCATCCACTTTTCAGACTTGTGATCCCACAAGGATGAGTACCGAGTCTAGTCTTTATAAAACTGGGATTTCTTTGACTCCCAATCCCACTATAAGTAATGGCACTCCTTCGACACATGCAGCCACTACAGTTGCAGTGTCAGAGGCTTACACTAGTACTATGGCTCGGCCTGTAGTTAATGCTTCACCTCTTGCCTCAAACCCTTTTGGGTGTTTTGGCCACTCACCGAGTTACAATTTTCAGACCATCCCCATGGATTCTAGTCCGTTTTCTTATGGTATGCCTAACTTCACCTTGCAGTTTTCAACTGTCATCCCAAATGCTAGCCATAACACTAGCCTTCAACTTGGGGGCACTACACCTCCTTAAACTCCTTCCTCATTTGGTGGTTCTCATATTCCCCAAGTGAATCCTAATGTAGGGAGTGTCCCTATTCTTAACCTCGGGTCTAATCCTTCTACGGTTGAATGGAACAACCCAACTTGCGGACAAGTTCCACCCTATATCCCTATCCCCTTGGTGGCCATTCCAACCAATACTTTTGGCATGACGAATCCACTTCAATCCTCCAGGTTCCCACCTGGAGGAGGTCATTATTACACTTTTGGCACTCCCCAACCTGGATCTAATCGAGTTGGGGGCAGGTTTAACAACCCCCATCTTGGATCTAATCCAACTGGGGGAAATTTTCATAACCCTTATCAGAACATTCTCGTCAGAATGATGCCCAATCCATATTTTACGAATCGGCCTGGAGGAGGGCCTTATAATTCCAGACAAGGTTTTGGTACTCACCAGAATCCTAGATGGAATGTAGTTCCTAATGCACAATCTTTCGCAGGAGGATGGGGTTAGGTGTCGCAACTCCGTATTCCCTTTCTGGCCATGCTTAATCTACTAGATTTGTCTAAACTAATGAATGACCCGGTGAGTCATGACCCCACATGGCCCCCTTTCCCTACCAAACTTCCATCAGACATTCCAAAGTTTGAAGGTAAGAATGGCGAAGACCCTGGTGATCACGTCACTACTTTTCACCTTTGGTGCTCATCGAATTCTCTGAACCATGATTCTATTAGGTTATGCTTGTTTCAGCGCACTCTCATTGGAGTGGCGTCACAATTGTACATTGAGATACCTAGGGGGACATATGGGTCATTACATCAGTTGGTGCTATCCTTTCTCAACCACTTTCAACTGCCCATTCGTTATGATAATAGCCTTGAACTTTTGTCAACTTTACGCCAGGGTACCAACACCCACATCTCGGACCATATCCAGGAATGGCGTAGGCGAAGGCGGTTGGTTAAGACTCCTATACCCTAGACCTTTCTTCTAGAATGGTTCCTAAAGTCTTTACATGCTCCTATTTCAAAGGACGTTGCTACTTCTGGGGTCTTCAGCGAGGAAGAAGCTATCCTTAGAGCCCAGCAATTTGATTTGATCTATGCTCAGTCTAGGATGTTATACGACCTTCTTCCAGATGCACCATGAACAAATCATGATCCTAGACAAACTCCCAGACCTCATGCTGATGGCATTGTAGGGCCTGCCAATGTAAAATCCATAGATTCAACAATGAAGTTTGTCAGAGGACCAGCTTCGTCTGGATCCTTGAAACCCATCTAATCGGCGGATGTACATTCTGTGCAATCGTTGAAAAACCCAAATGATGACCAACAACTAGATGAGAATAAAAGGAAAGGTAGAAATAATTGTAAAGGTGGGAATAATAATAATAATAAACCCAAGGACAAAGATAATAATGGGAAATATAATGATAATGCTAGAGAGGGTAGGAAAGAGAAGAGTAAGGTGAATTTTCCATGTAAAATTTGTACCGATGACCACCTTACCCACTTGTGCCCCAAACTTGCAGAGGTTGCAAGGATTTTAAATCTACCACTTGTTGTGCTGACGAATCCATTACCACACAACCAACACTTAGCCTTGAGTTCTTCAAGCACCGGAAATGCATCTGGTGGAAGTCAAAATCCACCGTCGCAAGATGGCAATCATGTTTGCATCAATATGGTCAACACAAAAATTGATATAGCCACCAGCTCTCGAGATTATAGCTCTTTAAAATCTAGTTCCATTCTATAAGCTCCTCCTCCACCCCCGGAGACGAACTTACAGATCGAGAAACCATAACTACTGCCTCGTATTTCAAAAGGAGTACTCAAGCACTCTACCCACAACCCTAATTCTAGAGCCGCCCATAACTACTCTATTGTTGAAGATCTGGGCCAAACCCCTTTTGCGATGTTGGATTTGGAGGTACTCTAGACATGTCCATCATAGAGGAATGCCTTACTCTCTACCTTAGGAGATCTAGAGCCTAGTGGATCGAAAGTCATCAAGTTTGATGTCATGGACATGAAGCCTCGCTTACCCTACCATGTGGTGTTTCAAATCCACATGGAGTATTCCAAGTATACTATCAAACGAGTGGTCGTTGATGAAGGTGTTGCCACTTATGTGATGTCCCTGGTCTGTTGGAAAGCTATCGATTCTCTAACCCTTTCTAAGTCATCGAACATGTTGACTGCATTTGACAGTCATTCCTTCCGCCCTCATGGTATTCTCCCCGCCTTTCCGGTCCAGTTAGGTGGGAAGATGATAGAGGTGGAAGTAGAGGTAGTTAATGCACATCTTGATTATAACTTGTTACTATGTCACAATTGGACCTATGCTATGGTCGTTGTCGTATCGTTCATTTTCTGTGTACTTTATTTTCCTCATCAAGGGGAGATCGTGACAATCGACCAGTTATCCTTTGTGTACTCTAGTCCTAACGCATCTGTTGGATAGTCGATCCCTGTGATAAAAAATTCTCAGCCAGAAACTGAGTATATCTGTGTTGGAATTTATTCTTCCCTCATGGGTACTTTCGACTTCTGGACACCGATTCACCACTTTTACGCTATTTCTAGTAGGCCTGCTTCAACAGAGAGGTCCATTCCTTTCTGCACTTCCTATTTTAGTGATCCTTGGACCCTACCTTCTCTGACTTTGTCGATTGAAGGCCAGTCACATGCTGGCATGGCTATGCCACTATCAACAGTGGAGATTTCGTATCAAGCTATCCTTGATTCTTCCGCCAATCCCGATCTTGTTACCTCGCAAACAGACGAGGAGGATCCCGTTCATAGGCCCTTATGGGCCACTTCATTATTTTGTTCACATGATTTCTTAAATGAGACTTTGCCTTCAGACGAATCCATTCTTGAAGCCATGAATGTTTCCGAGAGACCTTGGGACGATATGCATCATCGATCTTATTTTCTCCCAAGTCTTGAAAGAATCAAGCAAGATGATTTTCAGTCTGCCTTGAGTGAGATAGTCGGTCACACTATAGTTCCACGTGATACACATGGTATTTATGCCGAAGGAAATATGGAAATTATTTCTCCTACCATCTCGATCGACATCTCTCGTACCCCTAGAAAAATTGAGAACATAAATATAGGTACAGATTGTTTTCCAGAAGAGATTCTGATCTACACCAACCTCTTCAAAGCATTTCGAGATGTATTCGCTTGGTCATATGAAGATATTCCAGGGATCGGCCCTTGTATTGTCGAACATGAAATTAGAACTTATCCGGATGATAAATCTGTTTGACAACATCTTAGAGATGTTAATCCTGGGAAGGCCCCCACTATTAAGGTAGAGGTAGAGAAGCTACTTAATGTCGGCTTCATCTACCCAGTTCCCTTAACCGAATGGGTATCCAACCCCATTCTTATGAACAAAAAGAAAGGAACCATCTATGTTTGTATGGAATTTCGTGACCTGAACAAAGATTGTCCTAAAGATAACTTTTGCATGCCTTTCATTGATCAGATTCTCGATGAGTGTGTGGGAAGCGAAATATTTTCCTTTATGGACAAATTTTCAGGATACAAACAAATCAAAATCAAACCTAAGGACCAACACAAGACGACATTTATATTTCCTTAGGGGTACTTTTGCATACCGAAAAATGCCTTTCGGCCTGAAAAATGCCGGAGCAACCTTCCAACACGCCATGACTTTCTCTTTTCACAATCTCAAGCATATAGTCAAATCTTACCCCGATGATCTTGCTTCTCACTCTCACAAGAGAGTGGATAATGTCACACACCTTCGGCTAGTTTTTGAAAGATGTCGTTACTATAGAATCCGGTTAAACCCTCACAAATGCATCTTTTGCATTAGGTCTAACCATCTCTTAGGATTTTTAGTTTCAGAGACTGGGATCATGGTAGATCCTTTTAAGGTTGAGGCAATACTTCAATTGCCTCCCTCGTGCACAATTAGACAACTTCAAGGTTTACAAGGGAAAGCTAACTTTCTGCGTCGGTTTATAGTGAATTATGCCAATATCACTAAGGGTTTCATGAACCTACTGAAGAAACACACCTCGTTTATCTGGGATGAGCGAGCCCATAAGTCTTTCGATGCCTTAAACAAAGCCTTGGTATCGGCTCCTCTATTGAAATCTCCTGATTACAGTAGAGATTACTTATTATATATTGCCACGTCCAAAGAGATGATTGATATGGTTCTATTTCAAGAGGATGATGAGCTCCATGAGCATGTCATCTACTATCTCAGCTGAAATTTAGTTGATCCTGAGCTTAATTACTCTCACGTCGAAAAGCTAGCTTTGGCTGCCATTCACGTAGTTCAATGTTCATGACACTATATATTGCTTTTCAAAATGACTATAGTCTCTGATGTTAATCCATTTCAATACATCCTCACTAGGCGTATCATAGGCGAGAAATATAATAAATGGATCGTCATCTTATAAGAATTAGATCTCAACTTTGCTTCAGCCAAGTCCAAGAAATCACTAGTTTTTGCAGAGTTAATATCCGATTTCCCACAATTAGACGAGGATGTTATCCATGTCGATTTGTTTGCAGACGAACACATTTTCCTTGTCTCATCATCTGACCCCTGGTATGGAGACATTGTTTTATATCTTCAAACCTTGAAGTTCGCTCAGCATCTCTCAAGAGATGATCGACGACAAGTTAGATACCAAGCCAAAAAGTATACCATCATCGGCGACACTTTGTATCGCCAAGGAATGGATAGTATCTTACGTCATTTCTTAACTCATGAGGAAGCCGAGTTAGTCCTAAATGATTGCCACAAAGGGGCTTGTGGTGGTCACCTATACAGGCTTGCGAAAACCCAAAAAATCTTGCGAGTTGGTTACTTCTGGCCCACCATATTCAAAGATTGCATTGAAGAGATTAAGAAGTGTCACCCCTGGCAAGTGTTTACTCGGAAAGTAAGCTCACACCCAACCCCTCTTCACCCAGTCATTACCATCGGTCCCTTCACCAATTGGGGGGTAGATTTCGTCGATTGCAACCCAACTTCAGTTGGGGGGAATCAACACATCATCGTGGTTGTCGACTACTTTACCAAGTGGGCCAAATCCATGCCTACTGTAAAATACAATGGGAAGACTGCAGCCTTCTTCGTGTTCAACCAAATTATTGCCCAGTTCGGTATCCCGAGTGAGATTTTCACTGATCATGGCAGTCACTTTCAGAATGAAATGATGGTAGAACTAGCGTCTAAGATGGGGTTTAAACATAGTCACTCATATCCTTATTACCCCCAATAAAATGGGCAAGTAGAGGCTATCAACAAGTCTCTCAAGACCATCTTGCAAAAAACTATCAGTCGGAGTAATTCCAATTGGCACATCATGTTGTATCCTGCGCCTTGGGCATATCGAACCTCAGTTAAGACTGCCACCAATTTTTCCCCTTTTCAGTTAGTGCACGGTGTGGAGTCGATACTTCCTGTTGAATGTGAAATCGCTTCTCTCAAATTGGTAGTCGAGCTCCTACCTGACACTTTAGATTTAGAGCGACGCCTAGTGCACCTAGAGAGTCTTGACGAGCAGCGTCGAGACACCTTTATGACTATCGAGGCAAACAAAAAATGTGTCAAGGTTCAGTATGACAAGTCTGTCTACCCCCGGTTGTATACCGAGGGAGACTTGGTCCTCTTGTATGACCAAGCTAAAGAACTGCTAGGGGCAGAAACTTTTAAACCCATGTGGCATGGTCCTTATATCGTGCGACGTGTTCTAGAAAAAGGAGCCTACGAATTGGAATATTATGAAGGGAAGAAATTGGCAGAGCCCAGAAATGGGCTCTACTTAAAAAGGTATTTATACTTAAGCCCTGGGCTTGGGTGAAACCCTTTGTATACTATTGTAAATTTAGTGTATATACATCTTTTTTCTTTTTGTCTTCAACTTGCTTATCGAGTTTTCCCTTTTGGTTGAAAGATGTCAACGGAGTCTTCGGTATACATAGTATTCTCAGACGGAGCCAATTGTCATATACGAAACTTGTCTTCCTCCGCTTGGGTGATTTACTCACCCAAGGGTCTATTGGTGTCTTCAGGTGGCATATGCCTAGGGCCATCCACGAACAATGTGGCCAAATATAGCATCGTCATAGAACTTTTGCGTGATGCTATCTCACATGGTATTCTCTCTCTAGAGGTTCGCCTAGATTCTCAGTTAGTTGTATGTCAGTTGAACGGTCATTACCATGTGCGTGATCCGACGTTACTCCGTTGATTCCTACAGGTACTTCTTTTAGAACGACAATTTGATTTTATTACATACTTTCACATTCCTAGAAGTTCTAATCATGTATCTGATGCCTACACTAATTATGTTTTAGATTGACATTTGTCACATTAATAAAGCAAAGAAAACCATTAAATCAATGTATACATTGTAAGATATGAGTAAAGCCGAGATCCCTCTTTATATATTTCCAAAATATATGGTGTTTATATTACAAAATTGGGGCTAAAACCCTAAAAATACATATACAGTCGATATACATGTCGCATGACATCTACGCCTATGGTGTCAGATGTGTATCATGATAGAAAACCATGAGATTTGCAAGACGTTGGAAGAGTTGTACCCATGCTCTAGGTACACTAACAACCTACCATTGCATGGCTTCAAGTAGATCCTCCACCTGAACCATAGGAATCCTCTATGTCAGACGAGACATGTTACCCTGCATGTTATGTAGGACTCTCTCCGCTTCTCCTCCCATTGCCTCATCTCCCTGGTGCCTCTGCCTATGTCATAGGAATCCCTCTGGCTGTTGTGGACCCACATCTGCAATCACACAAGTATCAAGTTAATATTTAAAACACCATCCAAAAATATTTTTGTTCTTTTCAATACAAAAATAAAAAAAAATGAAATAAATAAAATGTTTTTACCTATGGCACCATAGGCGGCTCCCGGTGGAAGCGCCATATCAAGATCTCCTCTGAAATCGATTCCTACATAGGGATAGTCATCCAAATACATGATTTGTATCTGCTACCAGAAGAAAAAATCATCATTGTAGGGTGTCACCATCCTACCTCCCCCCTTTCATCTCATGACCTCGACCCATCGTGCCATAGTTGGATCATGTGGTCCTCTAGGAATGATCTCCACTCTAGGTCCTAGACCTGGGACTCGCTCGAAAAAGAAGCTGCAAAGGATAGAGGCAAACCTGAATTTTTTCTTCCCCCCCTACTTGCACTCTGTCAAATGACCTTTCATGTTGGTCAACAGTGAGCTACACCAATCGTATACGGTGGTTCTCGCACACTCCTATGCATAAAACATAAGTGGTCTCGACGCTTGATGCAACAAGGTCGATCCTATTATCCTGGTAAGAACAAGCACAATAATCTTCAGGTTGAGGTTACCTATAGCCCAGATAGGGATTTGAATTTCCATCATGGCAGTCCCTGCAACACAGTGGGCCTCGATGTATTCTTCGACCTTCATCCCACTCCTTGCCCTGCGTGACTTGAGGTCCACAACCTGTCCTCGACGTGAAAGTCCAGTCAAGAAGTAGATTTCCTCTATTTCGATCCTTAATGGTTTCCCATCAAGGATAAAGCTCTCGCTATCGGGATCCCAATAGCCCACCAACATTTCCAGCAACCTCACTTGGGCTCTCATTCCTTTGAGAGCCCAAAACTTGTATAAACCACATATTTTTAAAGCCTCTTGAGCCACCGGATCTCGATCCACTGCTGCATCTACCTCCTCATGCTCTCACTTTCTCCATTCCAACGCCATCCTGCAAAAAACCAAATCTTTTATGAGTTAGAAACATCTTTGTTTGACATTTGCACACGTATACATGGTTTATTTACAAACATTCGTGGGTAGGGCCTGATATACGACCCCTGTGGTTCACACAGGGGCATATAACTAGTCATATACGCGACCTATTTAGAGAAACCTGTGTATACCCAAAAACCCAATTTGCACCCTTAAAAACTAACAAAATAGAACCTAACTCAAAATTGTAAACCATTGAATTTGAAGAGTATGGGATGAAGAGTTACCTGGTCCAGATGATGCGTGATTCTGTTGCCTATTGCTCCTGGGATTGTCGTTTGAATTCTGAATGTGTTTTAGTCCAAATTGCACTATTTGGGTAAAAATGAAAATGATACAGTAAATTTTGATTTTATTACTATTTATAAGCCATTTTTACCCACTTGATATAGTTGTATGCAATCTTTTTGTCTAATGGACTAATTCAAGAATGGATTTAAGGTGGTTTTTATAGTTTTGACTCAATTTTCTTGCAGATTTCAACGTCATGGTTGTTCGTTCGTCTCCTCGAGAAGGTATTTTCATAACCTAGCATATAATATAGGCATCTACTCCATCTTTCATTTTTTTGCATTATCCTTAGGTACGAACTCATTTATTGCGACACATAAACCTCCATATGCTATTAATAACATCATTAATAAATGGTAGAGACTTACCAAACATGGGTACCCTAGTTAGAACCTCTTTGTCATTTGGTGCCTATGCCGAGTATTTTTCCTTAAGACCAGGACTCCCTTATAATTCAATAATGAATTTACAACAATCCTCATTTCTCATTAATGCACACGTGACCTTATTACCCGCAGACTCCCAATAACGAGTCTTAGTTAATCTCTTTTCTGACTCGTCTAAAAATTGAAAAGATCACCGAGTGATTTGTCCCTTTCACACTCATTAAAATTGGATTTGAAAGATCATGAGTCCTAGTTAATCTCTTTTCCGACTCGCTATCAAAAATAGAAAAGATTGTCGAGTGAACTTGTCTTTTTCACACTCGCAAATTGGACTTGAAAAGACGTCTATTTGGCACAAGTTTACCCCTTTTCACACTAAGTAGACTAAAAGATATAGAAAAGGACATTTTTTTGCGTTAAGTTGTGATTGCATCTCATGCCCTCACTTGATGTATTGAGCCTTTAGCTGGTTCTCGCTTTGTGTTATAAACCGTTGCCTAAGCAGTTTGCATCCTCAACCAAGCAGAGCCTTGTTTTTATCCTTCGCAATTTGACACCCTATACCCTAGAGGGAACATCACCCTGAGTGTTCATCTCCTGCATGCATTTCCTTGCATCGAGCATAGGTACGTTCCACTGCTAGAACTAGTTTTGCTTACTTGCGACACTCGTTCCCTCCTCTATATCATAGCATTCATTTGTTATGAAAAAACAAAAAAAGATGGGCGGGAAGGGAATACTATATTTTAATTGGTAGAAGTCGTGTCACCTTTGAACACAGCACAAAGTTATTGAGTCCTTGTGTCATCATAATTTTGGGTTTAGCATGGCCTTAGGAAGCTAACCTTGCTACAAAGTTTTCTCTATCGACTGGTTACTCTTCCAGTCCCTATAGAGAACGTTATTGATGCCTCCTACATCTAATTGTCACATCATTGAGTCCATGCTGCTGGAGTCCACCATATGTCTCATGATCTTGTTCAAAGGAAGTCTATCGACCTGTGTCAGCCACTCCTCAGAAATATTGACTTTGCATGTTGACCGTACCCTCAGTTTGTCTCAAAATCACATGACGCTTCGGTCTTATCATGCACCCTGGCCCTACTTTCATCATTGGTAGGTCACCTTGAACCCAAAAATCGACATTTCATCATTGGTTGTTGACTGGGTGGTTTCCCTTGTGTTCGATGGCAAGACATCTACTCACACTTTGGGATTCCTGCAGTGTCTTGGATGCCATTAGCCTTATTGGTGGTTTCCTCACCTTTGTCAACAATTTTTCAGCATTGGTTGCTATTCAGAGGGTCCTTTTCATGTACCGCTTGCATTTGGAACACACGAAAGACACACAGGTTCATTGGTTCGTGAACATGTTCTTCATCCAATCTCCACCAAATCATGAATCTCCTTCTTTGTTCCTTTTGATGACTGATGAGAGATGCCTCAATGCTCTTATTTCAATGGGTCTCTTTCCATCGACTTCAACTCATTTATTCTAGATATGCGAACTAGAGTTTTATAAGTACCTTCAGGATTGCAGTCATTAGTGGCAGGTTCTCTTGCCATTGACAGATGGGAATACATCAATGTCTCTTGATCAATGGATCTCTCAAGTGTTTGACACCAACTCCTTTATTCACATTTGTAGAGATGTACTCGGTGCCTTGATACCTACTTTCATTATCGGTAGGACGTCTTGCATTTGTTAACGGTATACCTCAATGACTGGTAATCAAACTATGTCTCATCGTGTTCGACCTCAACTCATTTATTCACATGATGTAGACTTGCACCATCAGTGGATAGTGTAGAAGACTTGAAGACATCACTATGTGGCCGCAGCTTTCCTGAGTTGTTGCTTCCATTTCATTGGACCAGTACCTATTTGACTTCAGTGATAATGGGAGATCAAATTATACTCCATGGTATACAGATATCTTCAGATTGATTTTTGAGACCGGTCCTTGTTTATGACTATGAAAACATTTATAACTGCATTTGTATTTTCCTATTCATGGCCATGAACACTTCTTTGGTATATTTTCCACATGGATCTGCATTGTATTCTTGGCATCCATGTATGCAAATTCAGTACATAATGTAATGAGAAATTGAGATCGTCCAGCTGGTTCTCTACCACTCCACTTCTGGGTTATTTATAATGTACTTCGATCATCACAGATACTCCTCTGATCTCACACATTAGGGGGAATCTGTTATAGCAAGATTTGTCTCACCATTGCTATCTTGCACAAAGGGCCTTTTTCCATTTCCCTATGCAGACTTTTCATCTCTTTTTGATGAATCCAGAGATAAAAAATATACATTTTTCCACATATACGCTCCCTAACTGCTATGCAAGATGCATATACGCTTGTTGCTAAACTAAAGCTCGCATATATCAAGATTTGTGCCATAAAATACAAAATGAGGTCGGGTTTCCATATCACGAAAAAAGATCTCTGATCCTTGGCCTTCCATATACTAGAAACGTTCTAACTCAACCCTTCAGTTGCATTCTGGAGGCTATAAGAGCACAATTTCAAACTATGAAAAAAGAGGAGAAAGCATTCAACTTTAAGAGCAAAATTACTCTGGAGAAATTACTTCATATTGAGTCTGCATCCCTTTGTCCCTCAAGTATGAACACAGTGTTCATCCCCCAAGCTCTTCCTTTATTGTTGAGAGGACCTCTTTGCCTCTTTCTCATGAGCTTGCCTTTGGTGGAGGATTGAAGTTGTGGGGACCCAGTTGGAAGGAACTTGGTTTCTTGGTTTCAAACCATGCCGACACAGAAGTCTATAATGTTGACACTTCTACTGATCAATTATTAATAGAAATACTCCTTTCCCATCCTATTGGTATCTTGCAAATATATGATTACCATCCATGGGCATGCTTGTAATCTTTACTAATAGATTATGTTGTATGATGTGCTAATTCCTTTTATATCATCACTATATACTTTCTTTGCTTGTTTGTTGAGAACTTCTCATAGGTATAAAGCTTTGGGTCAAAGTTATCAACGATGGAACATCATCAAACGTTGGATTGAGGTAGGCCTCTTTCTCATATTGCACATTAGTCTATATAGCATATGCTGAAATTGAGTTGATTTCTACAGTCATACCTATCTGTTGTGGTTTACCCTTGGCCATAGTGAGATTTTCCCTTGTAACAGAAGGTTCCAAAGTTGGGCTAGTGATTCCGACGTGTTATGTCCATATAGTGGTTTGTAGAGTCCAACCTGAGGTTGTCCTCCAAGTGGAGGATACCCCCCAACATGAGATTTCCCTTCAATGGGAATTTGGTAACCATAAGTGAACGGATGATGGGTGCTTCCAATTGGATTTGAGCCACTAGGGCCAGATACCCTAGGAAAAGGTGGATAAGGCCCTTCAGAGAGGACCTGGGAAGGTGTAGGAACAAAATCGGCAACAACATTGTACCCAGGTGGAACAGAAAGTCTAGAAACTCTGGATGGAACCTGGGTAGGGATGGTGGTGGAAGGATTCAAAGAATGATACCTAGGAGGAAGCAAAGGGATAGGTCGAGATGAGAGTGGTGTGCCAATGGCAGATTGGTTAACCACCACATTCTCGGTAGGAATAGTCGTAACGTGTGGGACCATAGTAGAATGGTCCATCTAGAGAGATAAATTCAAGCTAGGACCAACTGACTGTGTGTTTGGAATGACAATGATGTTGCTAGTTGTACCAAAAAAATGGTCTAAAGGTATCGTGTAGGTAACAAATGTTTCAGGCAGTTGGGAGACGATGGGTGTAATAGCACCTACCCTTAAGTTGTCCTAAAGGTCTCACACCGTGCGAGGCAAAATTCTAAATATGTTGGTAGTCCAAAGGGGATTATTGGATCTAGGGCCTGTATGGGGTCCGATCGGTATTCCAGAAGTGTCAACAACAAGTTCTCCTGATGAATTCATCTGGAGAATACGTCTCTTGTATCCAGGAGGAATGTGGAAAGACTCTAGATAATTGGAAATAATTCAAAAAATTTCTAAAGTGGTGGAACCTTCCTCTTGTGAGGTTACAGTGTCCTGGACCTCGCTCTGTTGAGGAGAGACCTCTGGTGGATTATGAGGAAAAGGGATATACCTTTCCAGATCTTTCAGGGGTAGTACTTTTATCCTACATGAATGACATGGAGGTTTGATGTTGGTCGAACCAAAAATTTTACGGAAAAAATCTATGGACAACTACGGAAACAAACAATACTCGCTAATAAAATCTAGAAATCAAACCAAGCAAAAAAACCTTCTTATTTCGAAGTCACTAGTTGGTGATGAAATCCAACATTGCGAAGTCAAGACAAGAAGGGGCTAGTATAGAGCGGGTGGAAATTTTATGTTGACGACCTACTTAACGGACTTACACCCTGGTGCAATCTCCCACACATGATCGTGGGTATACCCTCCAAGGAGCCCGAGTGAGTCTGGCCAACGTCGATTCTAGGTACCGTGAAGACTTTCCCCTCCACAGTCACCTCGTGTAAGACTCTAAAAATATAGGCTACTAAGGTTACCAAGAACAACAATGATGCCAGGGGAAACAATCGACAGTTTGATCCATGCACAAGGGTAGGGTATCTAGCCTGAAATCAACTTGAAAGGCTTCCACTCATAATTGTGGGTATACCTTCAAGTGACCCCCATAATACACACAATTTCTACACCAAGACCAACAAAGTAGGGTGAGTAACTCTGCCAACCTTAATGCGACCTCAGGTTTGACCCTTGTGTGAGAAGGGCTTTCCAGGACAAAATGTTGTAAGTGGATTTGAACACTCCCCGTCACAAGATGATACGATGTGTTTTATGCTTTGGAGAGTGTGACTCACAACCTATTCCAAAGCGTTAGCCTAGCTAATGTTGGTGGAAAGAGTTTCTAGAAAATAAAAGTTACTAATAAATTTTAAAATTACGTAGTATTTTAGAGGTTGTTGTTTACGCAAGAGGGATATGGAGATGAAACTAATGTTGTATGAGACCTTCACCCAATAATATGAAAAAAGAGATGGATGATGCAATGTTTCAGTTCGATGAACTCTAATTATAAGAAGGAGAAAGTATTTCTTTGGAGAACATCAAAGTTACGAAATATAATTCATTTTTCTTGAATGAACACGATTTCAAACAATCATAAGCAATGAAATTTTCCAATTTGTTCTCTTGTAAAAAGAAATTGAATGATTTTTTTTTTTTCTTATGAATGATTACTACAAAGAATAGATGAATTCAATTCTTCCTTTCCAAAACCAAGTCAAGGATATAATGAAGAAAGGAAAAGTAATCAAATAAAATTGATACACTCAACAAATACCCAAATCATGTTGGATCATGTTGTCATTGATGCCAATGGTTTGATTGATTGATGTCAAGTGATTGATTGATGTCAAAGGATTGATTGATTGATGATTGACGTAATATAATATGTATTGTCCTTGATGATAATGCATAGATGAAGATGGATCAATGAGTTGTCATTGATACATGATGAAGATGGATGGATGTGGTTTTATTGGTATTTGATGCATTGTTGGAAAAATGTATAGATGACTCATTATTGTCTTATCACAAATGGATGAACTCCAAAATGGTCCCCTTATGGTGAAAGCCCTCACGGGAAGACACTTTACGGATTGAGTTATCCTAGAAGAATAGTTGGAGGACACATGCTTGTATGAGGAATAACGAGATGAAGATCAAGGAAATTGTTGGTGAAACTATCCTAGATGGATAGTGCTTGTCATGCCATTTCTGGTGGTATGTGGAATGTCATATAACTCCTCATGGTTTGAGAGTTATGGTCTTACGAAGATGAAGGACCCCCACATGAAGGCTTGAAGCCCCCAAGGTCAAAGAAGTCAAAGTGACCTAAAAGAAGAAATCATTATTTAAATGATAAAGTAAAGTGACAAAGTCAAGGTGGATTATTTAAATAATAAAGAGAAGTGACAAAATCAAGAAATGATAAAGTAGGGTGACAAAATCAAGAAGGAATATTTATGGAAAGTGGTTAACCCTAAAAATAAGGAAAATAGGTTAAGTGACCTAGAAATGGACAAAATCAAGAAATGATAAAGTAAGGTGACAAAATCAAGAAGGAATATTTAAATGATAAAGTATTGAAGAACTTTCTATTTATGGAAAGTGGTTAACCCTAAAATAAGGAAAATATGTTAAGTGAACTAGAAATGGGTTAAGTGACCTAAAACTGGGTTAAGTGACCTAGAGGATGAAAGTATAAATAATATAGCAATGGTCTCTTGTAGATCATCCTTTTTGTGGATCAATGGAGAGCTTCTTGTGAGAATATCTTTTGGAGTATTGATGGAGAGCTTCTTGTGAGAGATTCTTG
>ML783746.1:136660-153364 GCA_009831015.1 Picea engelmannii
AAATAAGGAAAATAGGTTAAGTGACCTAGAAATGGGTTAATATTATTTAAATGATAAATTAAAGTGACAAATTCAAGGTGGATTATTTAAATAATCAAGAGAAGTGACAAAATCAAGAAATGATAAAGTAAAGTGACAAAATCGAGAAGGAATATTTAAATGATAAAGTATTGGAGAACTTTCTATTTATGGAAAGTGGTTAACCCTAAAATAAGGAAAATAGGTTAAGTGACCTATAAATGAGTTAAGTGACCTAAAAATGGATTAAGTGACCTAAAGTATGAAAGTGTAAATAAGATAGCAATGGTCTCTTGTAGATCATCATTTTGTGGATCAATGGAGAGCTTCTTGTGGGAATATATTTTGGAGTATTGATGGAGAGCTTCTTGTGAGAGCTTCTTGAGCATTTTTGGTGTGGAATACTTGAGGATATTGAAGATCTATAGGTGATTGAGGTAACCAAGGATATCTAAGCCGAAATTCTGAGGAAAGTGAAGAAAAGAAGGCCGAAATGCAAGGAAGGATAAATTCTTTTGATGGTGCTTTCTAACGTATGTTATTTACAGGTCATCTCACCATTTTCGCTATAACTTTTTTTCTATAATGATTCAGATCCTGAAATTTATATGAAAGTGAGAAAACATAGCCAAGTATCTGTGGTTAAAAATTCATCTTGTGGGTCGTTGTATTTTGGGAGTTACACTTCGTGGAAAATAGGGTTTGTTGCTAGTCCTGAAACTAGTCAAAATCAGGTGTTTCGGGTAAAAATGTCATAACTTCTTCATAACAGATCCAAATTCAGTGAGACCAATTGTGTTGGTTAGATTACAGTCTGTAGTATGCTATGTAATAGTTTTATATCTATTCAACAAATATTACATGCGGGAAACTCTACAAGGTCTCTCTCTAGAATAATCCATAATTCAGCAAGGTATGCCATTTTTTGCTATACCTCCTTTTCTAAGAGGTTACAAGTAGTTCCACTTGGAGGAATTGCATAAAACACATTGAATAACATTGTGTATCAGTTTTAGATCTTTATTCAGTACAGGTACAAAGTTATGATTATTTCAAGTTAGGGTTGTTGACTAATCCAGAACTAGTCATGGTTGAGACAAGTAGTTGATGAGTTGGCACATACATGAGGTGTATAGTTGATGATGCTGGTACATATTGATGAGTTATTTTTTATGAGTAGTTGACACATGATTTGTATATACTTGGTACATGGTTGGATGCACTTGTTTATGGCACAGGTTGATTACAGGTTGTTTGACACAGGTTGGTGCATGGTTGATGCTCTTGTTTATGGTACATATTGATATTTGTTGAGGATTGTTGCCTCATCTTAGTTGGTGCTGAGAATGTAAGTTGAGTCTTTCATATAGAGCTAGTGCTCTTGTACAGTTGTACTCTATTTAGTTGTTGCTGAAAAACCCCCGGATTGAAGTCCATAATAAAAAGAAAAATTGTACATACATCTTGTGTTCCTTGTGGAGATGATTTGTTGATGATATATTGTTGATATGTATTCACATCTAACTGATTATTAATGACAACAATGAGTAATGAGTAAATGTTGAATGCTAACTAATGAGTTTTGTGTAAGAGGGAAATTTTGGGTAAAAGATCCCCACACTCATTCACCCCCCCCTCTAAGTGTGGTAGGTGTGTCCAACAAATCAAACTTTCAATGAAGATAAAAATGAAGATGACGAGAAAGTGTTTTTCTAAATGCAAACAAAAATAATTTTCCAATCAACAAGCAATCCAAAAAATGTAAAACAATCCAAAACCTTAAATCAAATTAAAGGTTTTTATCAATCAAGCACTCAGATCTCAAAATCAGAGATTATATCCTTGTTGATAAAGATCAAGAAGCAAAAACTTGTAAAATGATGAAGGGATTTTAATCCCTGAAAACCAATCAACAACTTTCAACAAGTATTACATTTAGAAAATAGTCAAATACTGGCACTAAAACTTCTTCTCAGGTGATCAAAGCAAAACTGGGTAGCAGGAGACAAAAAGACCCAATCCAAAAAAAATTACAGACAATGTCGTAGCCCAGGAATAGGGTACAGTGCGGGAATTAAAGGTTTCTACAGGCTAGCTATGGGGTAGGTTGCAAAAAGTCCTCACTGGTCTAAGCAGTGAGGGTGCGGGTATCTAAGGTTTCCACAAGCTATATATGGGATAAAGTGCGGAAATGCCTGTAAACAAAGGAAAATTGGAAAGAGGGAAAATAATCTAAAAGAAATTTCAGATCCAGAGAGTCTGGATGGATCCCCCACAAACTCAGAGACTAGATTAAAATGAAAAGAGGTAGGCTAAAGGAAAATGGATAGAAAGAAACCAAAACAAGTTGTATCCCCAGTATGGTCACCAATTTTGTTATTAGATAAATTGGTGAATGTGGACATAAATTGATCTCCCTAGATCCACTTAGATATAGAAGAAAACAAGACATGGCATGATGCTTTCCCTAAGATTTAATCATTGAGTTTACTATCAAACAAGAGATGAATGACATACCTTTGAATATGGCTTCCTTATATCTTTGTTGTCCCTGCTCCGCTTTGGTGCTCTTGTGATATTGGATCTGCAATGAAACACAAACCAACCAAAGTGAAAGCAACAATAGTATATTCAATGAAAACTTACACATGTGATCAAGGAGTCATGTAATAAAATGAAAATGATTTTATGGGAAAGAAACATGCCACTGTATTATATTAAGTAAAAGTGAAAGATACAACCAAACAACTTTGATGTTGCAAGGTTCCCTTTCGGTGGCCTTTTGCTCCAACACACACACACTTGCTCCAAACTTGTATGAAGATGATCCACAATAGTTTGATGGTCAAATGGAGACCTAAAACATCAATTGAGATAGAATCCCTCACACAATTATCAACCTATTCCTTCATAAATTCCTTACTTGATCTAGCTTTCTCTTGCTTACTTGCTTAACCTTTTCCATAAATCTATCATTATATAGGAGAAAGAGAGATGGTTAAAGAGATTAAGATGATCCCACCAAATAAGAGAAGCCAGTAGGATCCCAACCATATGGATGCCACCTCATATTCTAGAAGATTCCCTTCTAGAACCTTCGTGAACTTTGTCCTTTCCATAGTCTTAAAATGCCGCCACACCATATCTATAGAGTAGTCTCCAGAAACTCCGCAAGCCAAGTTTAGGACAGCCTACGGAAATCAGGCATTTTTGCACAGTGTCTTATGTCTAGCCTGCAACTTCCTTCTAAAAACAATTTTTGGAGAGGAGGAAATCAATCACTTTTCTCATGAGAAATTTCCTTTTGGGAGCCTGAACACATGCTTGTAGAAACATCACCAGGGTGACCAAAATATTGTGTAACAACCTCACCACTACGATACCATACATTGCATACTGAGTCAGTATCCTTAGTCAGTTCATGTCTAAGCCTTATGAGAGCCACTGGAAAGATGCAAAGACATTCCTCTGATACTGTTAAGAACCTGAATAGATCTACAAATATAATCACCACAAACAATGAATACACAATAGATCCACAAAGTAGGATAGAAGAACAATATGCAAAATCTCCTTTATTACCATCAAACCCTTGAGGTAGGGCAACACCATACAATGGATCCTATTATGGAAGGGATCCTCTCTTGTTCACTTTCCTCTTCGAGGGGGCATCCTCCTATTGAGCTACCGCTCCAATACAATATTTCTCTTCATGTCTCATTACATTGCTTGAACCCCTTTATATAGTGCTACCATCACCTAAGAATATTATAGAAGAGGAATCTTCTAGAAGTAGAACCTTCTAAGAAGTCTTCTTACATTTATTATATCTAATTACCCATTTGTTATATCTAACTACCATAGTGGACCTAGTCCACCTTACATTGAATGACCTCCACTGTTATCACTATGGGCCCTCTGGGCCCCCCCACTACCTCTCTAGCTACCTTACATTCCATCCCCCTTATGAAAGCGTTGTTCTCAATGTTTGATGTACAATCATATACCAGGGTCTCATGGATAATTGTAGACCATAATGCTGAAGAAGACTGGAGAACCAAGGTCCCATGTAGAAAGGAAAGCCACCATGCTGAAGTAGTCCAACCACCATTGTAAGCTCGGGTTCCATGTCCAAGTGCTCATGTGAAATCCCCATGGAAGATTGTAGAACCCAATAACCAACTCAAAATGATGCTCCAAAGACTGACACCTGTCATGTGGATCCAAATAAGAATATCCATCCACATAGTGGAAAAGGGTCGTAGTAGAATTTGGAAGGAATAATGCCACTGTAGAATATGCAAGATGGACACTGGTAATAATCATTGGCTCTCGATTTGTCATATTGATGCTCTCTACAGAAGGAGGATTAGAGTCATCAAATAAAATATGAAAGTGGTTGTCATCCTAGAAATGACAACTATCCATATACCAATCATCACAATTGGCCTCAAAATCATACCAAGCATATATTTCTTAATTATATTCATCCTTGATATCTGCCATAAGAAATATCTACTGCATGTTATCTAATGAATCGCGAATACTACGGAAACTATCATTGAGACCATTTGCAAGGTCATGCAATCTAGCATCCAATGTGTCACACAATTTGGATTTGAATTCTTCAAGAATTTTTGAGGGTTTGAGAGGAAATAGTCATCTGAGCACCCTATGAACTCTTAGGTCCCACATCCGTCATGAAAAAACTCAAAAAATAGAACAATAAGTTATTGCAAAAAATCGCGGCGTTTTCCGGAAAAATCCTGAAAAACTGTTGAATTTAAAATGCTCATAACTTCACTTTTTGGACTCCGTTTCTGCTGAAATTATTTTTGAAATTAGGTGAAATTGTGAGAGGAACTCAGATATGTAATTTATTTGGGCAAATTTGGCCTCCAGATTCTACTGAAATAAAAAACAAATCACGTCGTCGTCCGCGAAAAAAACCATGAAAATTTGCAGATTTTAAAACTTCAATATCTTGACTTCCCGGACTCCGTTTCAGACGATTTTGTTTTTTAACTTGGGTGTTTTTCTGAGAGGAAATCAGATATACAACCTATTTCTGCAAATTTTTTATAGAAATATACTGAAAATTTATGGAATGTCGCGGCCCTCTTTTTCTTCTCCGAAAACAAAATCCTCAAAAATAAAAAATGTTTGCCCATAATGTCTGCCAAGGAAAGTGCTCTGATACCACTTGTTAAGAACCAAAGACTAAATACAAAAGAACCACAATAGATATAGAAGTCCAATATGCAAAATCTCATGTAAGAACAATATTCTCTGATACCACTTGTTAAGAACCTTAATAGATCTACAAATATAATCACCACAAATAATGAATACACAATAGATTCACAAAGTAAGATAGAAGAACAATATGCAAAATCTCATTTATTACTATCAAACCTTTGAGGTAGGGCAACACCATACAATGGATCCTATTATGAAAGGGATCCTCTCCTGTTCACTTGCCTCTTCAAGGGGGCATCCTCCTATTGAGCTACCGCTCCAATACAATATTTCTCTTTATGTCTCATTACATTGCTTGAACCCCTTTATATAGTGCTACCATCACCTAAGAACATTCTAGAGGAGGAATCTTCTAGAAGTAAAACCTTCTAAGAAGTCCTCTTACATTTATGATATCTAATTACCCATTTAATATATCTAACTACCATAGTGGGACTTATTTAATAATACAGTGGACCTAGTCCACATTACATTGAATGACCTCCACTATTATCACTCTGGGCCCCCCCACTACCTCTCTAGCTACCTTACAGATACTTGAAAGGAACAATAAATTTTGGTATTATGTATACTGATGAATCTGATGTTGACCTTATAGGTTTTTCTAATTCGGATTGGGAAGGAAATCCTGATGATAGAAGATCCACCTCAGGCTATGCATTTCATATAGGATTGGGGGTTGTATCATGGAGTAGCAAGAAGCAACCTACTGTTTCTTTGTCGTCAAAAAAATATGAGTATAAAGCCTTGACCAATGCTACCTATGAAGTTGTTTGGTTGTGGATAATTCTTGCATATGTTGAAGAGGAGAAAAATGGTCCAACATGCATCAATTGTGACAATCAAAGTGTTATCAAATTGTCACACAATCCAATATATCATGCAAGATCAAAACACATCGAGCTAGAACATCACTTTGTGAGAGAGAAGATTGAATCAAACGAAATCCATTTGATATTTTGTAATACAAATGATAATGTGGATGATATATTTATCAAACCTCTTGGTAAACTCAAGTTTGAATTTTTTAGAAGCAAGTTAGGTGTTGTCGAAAATCTGTTTCTCCATTAAAGGGGGATGCTAGAATAATGTAGAAACTTCTAGAATGTGTTGTAAATTTAGAATGTTGTTTCAAGTTTGTTTCACAAGAACACTGATTTATTTTGTGGGTGGTTTCAAATCCACAATGTTAGGAGTTTGATCTAATCCTCTATTGAGCTATAAATGTAATGGAATTCTCTCAATGAATTAAGTTTTGTGAGCATTGTCTCACTTGTGTGTGTTGTTCTTGTTCCGAGTTTAATTATATTATATAGATATCATATTGTAATATAAATGATTCATAAGTTGTTTCGAAAAAAAAAGGTGTGTGTGGGTGCAAGTGATGTACATTAACAAGGGTTGCTCGTAGTAGTTCTTTCTGTTTGAATTTGTGAGTTGAATCAAAATAGAATTGAAAGAAACTACTCCCATTTGAATCTGTGATTTGAAACAAATTACTCTTAATCAAAACCCTCCCAAGGAAGCCCCTCTACAAGAATTCCCAGTAGTAATTTTCATTTCTCTACACCTCACAGAAGCCACCCTCCTATTGTTCCCGAGCCTCGACTCAAACAAGTGGCATGCCACACTTCCATTGACAATAGCTAATGCAATACCTTCATCACTATTGTTATCAATCACCTTTTCACTAAGTTCAATTTGAGGACTTTGTTGTGGGACGGGACACAATAGGAGAATGGGCTTTTTTGTTATCATTTCATTCATTATCAAGATCCCAAGTCTTGTCAATGATTCTTTGTACGAAGGCTATTCCAAAGAATCTTAATTCTTGGCAATGATGTTTTGTACAAAGGCGATCCCAAAGAATCCTAGCGAGTAACCGAAAGAATCCATGAAGGAAAGAAGGGACAATATCTCCACGAGGCTTAACATGTAGAGTGAGATCGATATCTGGATATCTGGACCTTCAGCCTCCACTGCTGAATGAGAAATCCCAAAGAATACATTGCTGACAAGGGCCATGGGGAAAGGAAGTGAATCCGAGACCATTCTAGATTACTTGGAATCCTTCTTACACCAGGTATATCACTTGAATCCCAACTTCACCCCCACCCATCCCATGGTAAACTACATTGATATCTCTCTCACCACCCATCAATATATTTAAGATATGCCATCACTATAAGCATGCCAAATATACCCATCCATAGCGTTAACATTGCAAAAAACAGGAACTAGATATGCGTTAATAGTAGAATAAACTAGAGACAATGAACCTAGTTAGAATAAGAAAGACAATGTCACAGAATGAACGTCGAAATTCACTCATCACCAATTGTTACTACTCGTAACTAGTTGTCATCTCCTACCCATAATGCTTGCAGCCCTATAGGTCTTTTTAAAACTTCTCACGAATTTGCATCCTCTCACATGTGTTCCTCATGCAATCTTTAACCGGGCAAGTCTTGAGAGTTGTAGTTTTACATGTGGAGAGATAATATAAATCCTTGTGCTTCATTAACTTCAAGGCCAATTATTATATTGTCATTTACTTATTGGATATTCCTAATGGCTAAAGTACAAATACCACTTTTATATTGATAAAAATATTTGCATTTTTACTGTTCATCATTCTATTCACCCATTATACAGATTGGTTTCCAATATAGCTTTATTTATTAAAATGTGTGTATTTATATTTTCTAAGATCAAGATTGATGCTTTTCCATTTTTCAGTTGTTTTTACATAAACTAAATTGTCACATTAGACTTTTTGAATTCCTCTAAGTCAACTTACGTAGTTCATTGTAGTGAGCATTGTGGACCCTCGGATCGCTCATGTTCAAAGATCATCAGATCATTTGTGTAAAAAAGTGCTCTTTAATAAACATATCTTATTTTTTTTTGGAAAAAATAGGATTGATAATTTTTATCCAATTTTTGTGTATGGTAAAATTTTGTTCTCAAAAGAAATTAACAAAAATTCTCAATTGATCAACAATTTGATTTACAAAATTTTTAAAAAGAAAAGATTACTCCACAATTTAACCTACTCCATTTTCCAACTACTTATAGGTAGAATTATCTTAATAAGGTCAACAATGATGGCCCAAGAAAAAAATAAAAAATTCCAATTGAACAACAATTAGATTTATAAAATTTTAAGAAAAAGAAAAAATTACTCCAAAATTTAACCTATTCCATTTTCCTACTATTTGTTAATATAATTATCTTAATTATAAAATTTTAAGAAAAAGAAAAAATTACTCCAAAATTTAACCTATTCCATTTTCCTACTATTTGTTAATATAATTATCTTAATATAAAGTCAATAATGATGGTCCAAAAGGGCACTAGAAGCATGAAAAGTGAAATATGACAATCAAATTATTTATTATGAGGTATTTTGAAATATTAAACATGGTTAAAAATCCTCCATATTATCATTAGAATTATAAGAGTAAGGATAAAGGTGGGAGAAATAATAGAGAAAATGTAGATAAGGGTGGGATGAAGAGAATAGAGAAAATATATATAAGGGTGAGGATGGAGAGAATAATAAAATAAAATAATATTATCATAATTATTTTCTTCATAAGAATGCATTTGTTGCCATCTGAGAAGGGAACTAGGGTTGCAGCCTTCGAGTCTCCTTCACCACTGATTTCAATAATAGGAGTTTTTTTTTTAGGTCTGGCTCCAACATTCTCTACTCCCTTTTCACCAGGAATTCTAATTCTTCTTAGTATCTCCTCATTATCTTCAGGTGACGTATCGACTCTTCGAATTCCCATTCCATTGTGATTGAAGATGTGGCTGTTCCTGCTGTGAACATGGTCTGAACAACATACAAAAGAAAAACATCCGAAAGATGTATGGATTTTGATTCTTCGAGTGGAATGGTTTTAGTCTTGCACTTTTCCCGAGGTGTTACTTTAATATGTTGATTTCAATTTTCTTTGCATTACTGACATGAGTATTAGTATTAGATTAGAGAAGTGAAGATGTGGATTTAGGATCATGACACAATACTAGAATCCTTATTCGCGGTGTTAGCAAGCAATCTTGTATAAGGTAACGCCATAACTACTTTTTCTGAGCTATTGTTCCTATCTTTCTCGTTGACTTATTCATGGACATCATTACATTTGATATCACCAATCATCTCCATCCCCTTCTCATTCTTATCTTCAGATCATGCTTCTTGCAACATACTAGTGTTATATTTTCTGTGGTGTTGGAATAGCAATGCCACCTACCAAGTTTTTATTAATAGTAAAGTAGCATCGTGGTCTTGAGCATGGCTGTGTAGGGGCAATTGAAAGGAAATGTATGATCTAGATTTATGAGAAGAACAAAATAAAACGTAGATCTATAACATTAACATAGATATGAAAACAATAATAAAGATACAATGGAACTTAAGTTTTATTAAATAAGAAATTCATTGAAACTATAAAATGCAGAATGAAAACAATCTTTCTCAAATGGTGGTAGCTAATCTATGAGAAGAGATGTGGTAGCTACATGCATTCATCTGAGCACCTTACAATGAGGTCTCCGAGCTTTTTTAGAATCAAGAAGTAAATAGAAAACCCTAGACATCCAAAAACCTAACTCTAGGAGATGAAACATCAAAAGTCATGTGGGCCCCGATGGGGTAAGTTGGTACATCAACTTCCTCGGGTCATAACTTTTGAATACGATCTCCATTTTAGGTACACGATAGCTCGTTGGATCGGTCTTTCCGAGGACTAAACATTATGCCATCATACTATGACTATGTCTACAATGTGAATATGTCGGGCCCAAAAAATGTTGCTTAGGGCCTCAAAACGACCACTAAAGTTTAGGACCCAAAAATCAAGAAAAAAAACTACCAAGATAAAGAATGTAGCTGCCAAGATGAAAGTTGTATGTGAGCCAGCTAGAAGAGGTGGGTGGACACCAATATCCACCTGGATCAATCCTCCATCCTTAGGAAGCAATTGTCTCGATTACGTTGATTTCCCCCATCAGATGATGAAACTTCTGTTGAATTTGATCCAGGGTGAGCCACTTTCCTTGGTGCAGAAGCTACCCCACTTTCACAACCTAGTAAAGATGAAGCGTTTGTTGGTGAGTTCCCTTGACCTGTGTGTCCACGATATAATTAGTGGATTTTTGTTCCATGTAGTCAAGGTTGATCTCTTGCAGTGTTAACTGTTCTTCTATCTCTGAGGTGTCCAATAAGGGTGGAAAGTATGGTTGAAGGAGGTCCAAATTAAACATTGGGTGCAAGCCAAGGAAGGGGGAAAGTTGAGCTCAAAATCATTTTCACCCAAAGCCTTGGTGATGGTGTAAGGTCCATAGCAGAGTGGACGAAGCTTCCGATGGGGTCATGTAATGCATTCTTTCTACAAGTGCAACCAAACTTTATCTCCCACCTGAAACTTGTGTCGAGTATGATGATGATCATGGAGTTGCTTGCAATTGGCATTTGACTTATGCAAAATATCTTGAACATATTGATGTATGTGGTGGATTCGTTCAATGAACTGGGTGGGTTTTTCAGCTTCAATTTGTGCATGGGATGATTCTTCTTGCGTTGATGCATGGGGTAGTGCAACATCCAGGGGACCTAATGGTTGAAATCCCAACCCCACTTGAAAGGGGTTGTGGTTGGTTGAGTTATGTATGGCTCTATTGTAACTGTGTTGAAGATAGGGAAGACTCTCGTTCCATGTGCACAGATGCTTGGAATTGTACATGTGCAAGATATGCATGATCATCTTTTTGACAACCTCGGTTTGGACATCCATTTGGGGGTGGAAGGCCATGAATTTGGTGAGATTGGTGTCTAGTCGTGACCAAAGGCTCGACCAGAATGTGCTGAGGAACCGACTGTATCTATTGGAGACAATGGTTTGCGGTAACTCAAAATGTACCCAAACTCATTCAAAAATATCTTGGTAGTGGCCTCTGCTATGATTCTCTTCTTGTAAGAGACCATAATCACCATCTTGGAAAATCGATCAACGAATACGAAAACACACTCATTTCCCTTCTTGGTGGAAGGAAGGAAAAACATGTAGTCCATTGAGATGGATTCTCAGGGCCTATCAGGAATAGGCAGAGGGGTGTACATGTCTTGTTTCTTAATAGTTAGTTTGGCAATGATGGGGCCATGCATGACCCAATATACTTTCTAACATCGTGTCAGATTTTTGACTAGTAGAAATGTTGTTGTAGTACTACAACTATCTTTTCTATGTTGAAGTGTCCTACCACCCAACTATAGTGAGTTTCCAAAAGTAACTTCTCTCGTTCGCTTGATGGAACGAAGAGATATCCCAAATGGTACAACAACCCATCATGCAGATGAAAATCAGTGACAACTGTGTTTGTGCCCAACATCTAGTAGGTAGTGGTGAAGTCAGGATCTCTCTCGTAGAGTTGGTTCCATCCAAAGGTCTCATGTCTAAAGGAGTGTAGCACCATGGTTAGTGTGGAAACTAGAGGTTGGTTAAGGAATTCAATGATGGGTTTGGTGCTCCCTGCATTATACTTGATGTTGAGATGGAACCACTACAAGTATGTGGACCACTTCTAATGGTGGTCATTCTACAATTTGCCTTGTGTCTAGATGAACTGCAGAGGCTTATGATTAGTGTGGATGACTATCTCCTTCCCAAGAATGTAATGCCTCCACTGGCGGTAGGATTGCACAATGGAGTACATTTATTTTTCATAAGTGGGGTACTTACAGACAATATCTAATAACATCTCACTATGATAGGCCACAAGATGTTAATATTGAGTTACAATTGTGCCCACAACATAGTCTGAAGCATCTGTCTTAATCTCAAAAGGATGTTGCAGGTCAAGTAATGAGAGCATCGAGACTGAGCAAAAGCACTTATTTAAATCATTGAACACTTTCTATTGCGACTTTTTCCACACAAATGTTTCCTTACCACCACCCCTAGTAACTTGGCTAAGGGCCCATGCAATGTGGGAGAATCCCAACATGAACCTTTGATAGAAATTGGCAAGGCCTAAGAAGCTTTGAATCTCAGTGAGTGTGGTTGGAGCTGGCCAATCACAAATGACTTAGATCTTGGCTAGATCGACATGCAACCCATGCTGATCAACAATGTAGCCTAGGTACTGAACCCTGTTCACGTCGAAGGATAATTTTTCTAAATTTGCATATAGCTTGTGTTGCCGCAGAGTTTGTAGAACCTATTGAATGTGTTTGTTGGCCCTTGACTAAGTTTTAAGGATTCTTGGTCATGTTTGACTTATTTTTGGGACTTCGACAAGTTGTTGAAGGCAGAGCGTAAGACGACGCGGAGATCGTGGGATGTCGACCCCTTTTTAGGGCTCTTTGGGTTTTGGGCTTATGTAACAGGTATGGGAATGTCAGCCCATGGGTTTACCCATGTTTAGGCCCGATTTTGTAATGTATAAATAGAAGACTAGGCGATGTAAGTAGTGACCGATTGTTGAGTGATAGTACTCACTATGTGAAAGAAGATGTGATTAAGACTTGCAGAGCTAAGTGCAAGTCATCTGTAGTGCTTTGTGCATAGACTGTGTAAGGCTCTGTGCCTAGATCTACTTGGGGAAGGAGGATCTGGCAAAGTGTGCGTAGATCTCCTGTCCTATGCGGAGTAGTGTTCTGATACTTTATGCCTGTAAGATGCTTGACAAAAGATAATAAAGAGAAGAAGAGTTGGTGGACATATACCTAGGGTGGGGGTGAACCACATATATCTTGTGTTATGGTTGCTTTTTGCAATGTATTGATGTGTTTATGTGTTTAATTGTTTAGATGCTTTGATATAGATGAATGATAAATAGATATGCTGATGCCACGTGATTAATAATATGGATGAATGCTATATATGATCTATGTGGATGTGCTTAGTGCTTGAACATACTAGATCTAGTTGAATACTGCGATGCTCTGTAATTAGGATTTGGTCTGCGAAGTAGATGTTGGTTTAATACTGATGAACTGTAATTGATAAGTGCTTTGATAAGGTGTTATAATCACAGATCTGTGTCCCAGCTAAGGTTGCAGACATTTGAGTCTTGCAACCACCCCTGCTTCTACCTCGGGTGAGACTTCATCTACTTCGCAGGTGCTGTCGAAAGGGTCGGTAGTTAGGGTTTTGTCGGTGTGTTGTTGTAGCGTTGAACCCTGGGTCTACCCCTGTGCCAACAATTGGTTCCATTGCCAGGACCTGAAATTGTGATTGCTGGGAACTGAGGAAGAAGAATATATGTGCGAAGATCTAACATGAAATTGTGATTGTTGGAAATTGAGGAAGAAGAAGCTATGTGTGAAGATCTGATTTGAAACTGTGATTGCTTGGAACTAAGGAAAAGAAAGAAATCTCTATGCGTAGATTTGTTGCTTGATTTGCGAAGCTCTGTGATAAGAAAGGAGGCAGATCTGAAGAAAAGATGTAACATCTGAATGCTTTGTGCTCTGATAGAGGTAAGAATAGTGAAATTTTTTAGATCTGGAAGCTTTGTGCTCCGTCGAAAGTAAGATAAGTGGAAATTTTTATTTCAAGAATATGGATCTAGGTATGTTTGATAAATTTTGTCCTAGCCTGGAAACTAGGGTGGAACTAGAAGAAATAATATTTGGTATTAATAGATATGATGAGAATAGTGAAAGATATGTTATTCCTATGCATAGAAAGAATATTTTGACTAATAAATAGATGCAGGATCCTAGAAAGAATTTTTTGTAGGTTAGCTACCATGATCCTAGTGCGTAGTACAGGAAAGGTTGGGGATCATTTAAGAGAAAGAGAGGATTAACTATTTGTTATAGTTGCAAAAGACCAGGATATCTTGCTAAGGAATGCCCTTGTAGAAGACCCAATTGTCTTTGTTGTAAAGCTATGGATCACGAAGTTTTGGATTTCCCTAGAATGATTGCTAATCTTGAAAGAATGAATATGGAAGAAGTAGACCCTGAGAATGGTCAAGAAACTAAGACCATGGAAGAAACCCCAAAGGAATCAGAGACTGTACTATTATATATGAAAGAAACCTTGAATGACCACCGAGATACTAATCTATCAGAAATCTTAAAAGAGAAAGAGAAAATATAAGCAAGAATAGGAGACTTTGACATTGACTGTATTCTAGATGAGGAAGCACAGGTGAAGATAATGACAGAAAGAACTTGGGAAATTCTAGGAAAGCCTACTATGATTCCTTCATTATGAGGAATAAGATTATTTAGAGGAAGGTTGATAAACCTATGTGGAAGACTTACCCGAATATCTATGAGTTCTCATGGAACTTCGACAGAAGAAGATTTTTAGGTTGTTCAATTTATTGAGAACATCGACCCATTTGCTATGTTACTAGGAAAACCTTGGATCGAAAAGGATCAAGACATAAGGAAAGAAGAAGAAGTCTTAGAGAGGAAGAAGAAAGAGTTGAAAGATTTCATGACTAGGAGGATTACACACTTGATTGAAGAACAAGAGAATAGATCGAAGCTATTTAAAACCAGAGACTTCGATGTCGAAATTGGAAGAACACAAGAAGACTCACAGAAGACTGAAGAACCTACCCCAGAGAAAGAAGAAGTATTTCCCTTGAATCCTAGGAAAGAATATCAACATTGCAAAGTTACTATGCCAAGAAGAGATAAGAATCAGAATGGAAGGAGGAATACCGAGAGGAAGCTCACTGGAAAGCAGGCTAGAAAACTAAGAAAGTAGAGATCAAAGATCAAAAAGTTATAGAAGGTTCTAGAGGGAACTTCACAGAAGGAAAATTTACAAAACTTGAACTTCGTCTGAATATCAGAACAATGTCACATGCCACTTCTCCATGGCGAAGGAATATAGCCATTGGGAATAGTATAACCGCTAGAGAGATACCCCGAACGGGTAGAATGACATTTATGGTCAGCAAGCCTACCATCAGACCGTTGGGACTACGCCGTAATGGGCCGAACTGAATTAATGAAGGCATCTCGCCCATTGGAGAGATCCATTGCCTAGTTATCTACTTATTTCGTCGAAACTTGCACCGAGAACACTTTTTCCAACCATGATTATCTAAGCCCGCAGATCAGTTGATTTCGCACAGTGATCATCACGCTATCACCATCCATCCCATTGCATTCATTAGTTATTCTTCAAACTCGAGATATTCAACCACGAGCATGTATGTTCGAAGAAATTAGCATAGTTGAAGAGCCTGTGAAGGAGGTACTCATCGACCTCATGACTGAAAGAGTAATTTCTATGTCTATGGGTGTACAAGCATCATCAACAAGAGGAGTACAAGCCTCTTCGTCGACCGCTCGCAGATCTGAACCATCCCGAGTCATCACAGAAAAGAGAACCAAGCACAAATATGACCTAGAAAATGAAAAGCTAATCCCGACCATATTACCCGACTACATCCCGCCTCTAGTCGGCATGGTGAGTCGTGATAGTGTGCCGAGAGATTTTGAGTACACCATGGTTACTACGTACCTCCCGAAGGGGATACACATAGTTTGAGCAAAACAACAGAAGATCGCAATGTTGAAGTTCAGTGACTTCAAATCAGGAGACCACAAGAACCATAGTATGCTCGCCCTGTATAAATACTTGACCAGGATGAAGGGGAAGAACTCAAAAATAATCCCCCAACTGTGGACGATGAACCTAGCACAGTCCACTCTGTTGAACGTAATGAAAATCCCACACTTTGGAAGGCACTAGGAAGTTAATGCCTGTGTCAAGCTCCTAATTTCATGTTACCATAGCGACTACTTATGGATAGACCACCATATCACAGTCAATCCGACGTTGATCCATAGGATCACCAGATTGAGTATGAAAGGATCTGACCCATAGGACTTCTATCAAGGGAAAGCCACAGATTGTGGGTTAGCACAAAAGATCAAGGATACCTACGATGATGTTGAGAAGGGGACGCGAGGCTACAAGGTAGCTTCCATCCAGAATGGCGTAGTGCACCTAGCATGCCAATTAATCACAGGAAAGTTAGTAAGGAAGAACAAACCCATGCAGGTCATAGGATTTGTTGTTGACCTCGCAGGGAAATGTGTGGAAGGTGTACAGATGAACTGGGCGAAGTACCTAGTTAATCAGTTGGAATTAGACTATCACGAAGCACAGGATCAGTGCTACGAGTTCCACTTTAGTTGGCTCCTAATCCTCATCATGTTTTTTGCTTGGGAGATGTCGAAAGGTGTGGCCTTCCTAGACATTGATCCGTTTGAGCCGCTTGCTGCGAATTTCACCATGCTCTTGTTAGAATATTTAGACACTTAGGAGTTAGTTAAGATCTACTTGGTCTAATATGTCGTTAGGTAAAAGTGTGTTTCTTTAGTATGAATTAGTATGCATTTGTAGTTAGGAAATCCGACGGTCACGATATGTTCCCGAC
>ML783746.1:159456-171034 GCA_009831015.1 Picea engelmannii
GTGGCCGCGTTGGCTGGGGCCGTGGATGTTTCCCCGTAGGGGTTTTACCACGTGAAAACATCGGTGTGTTGATCTTTGATCTGGTTATGTGAGTGGTTATTGAAGGTGTTCGTCCTCTGTTGGAATACCTGTGTTGTTGAACAACTCTCGTACTCAAGCGATATGGGTAGCAGTCAAACATAGTATTTCACACATACTATCTCCAGCTGAAGAGGGCTATTGAAGTTGTACCTCGTATGATGTCAAACACCCTACACTAGTTTCGACCCCTCATGAATTTTTGTGCAAATCGACACTTCATTTATATTACTGTGCAAGCAAATGAACATAAGGAGGAGATTCAGTTGTACTACAAGATCACAGAAGAGGACCTCGAAGAGATAACTAAGGATTGGTAAGTAGACTTTCTTATTCCCATTGACCCTGTAGGGATGTTTGATCATGAACTTGACAGCCCGGAGGCTGCTCACAAAGAATATGACAGACCTAGAACCAGTAGAAGGAAGAAGACCGAAGAATTCCAAGACTTAAGCAACGCCTCAGAAAATACTACTTTAGTATCACCTAGCCGAGGGGGTGATGACAAAGAAGAGGAGATAAATGGAAAAGAAGATGAGCAGAATTAAGGCGAAGTAACAACTCCTAGATATGAGGCTGATCCCTTGAAGAAGAGGAAGGTTTCTCCCATGAAACCCTCTTCTTATAAGAAATCCAGAGCCACCTTGACCAAGATGCAGACTATGCTCACTGTCGATGACTTTGAATTCATCATAGCAGTTGTCGCAGATGATTTGCAGGACATCTTACAAAATCATGAAGCCAAGCAGGAAGAAATGTATGACAAAATCGAAGTTGAACTCCAAGGGGTACAACAGGCCCTTCAGTCCAGCCACGCAGTGTCCATTGCGCCCCTGTCGTCGGGAGAATCAGATTTGGGAGATGAGCCAGCCCAACTCTGCAAACTAGTTGATGCGACTGAATCTCGCCTTCATCGCACATAGGAAGAAAAAGAACAAGCCACCCATGCCTTGAAGAAAGTGAAAGAAGTAGTCATGGAACAACGCCAAGCTGCGAAGCAAGAAAATCCTTCTCTCCAGAAAAATTTTGAAGAGGAGAAAGCATAAATTCAGCAAGAAAAAGAATAGTTGCTCGTAGAGAAACTCAAAGTGAAATAAGTAGTCAAAAGAGCACTTTTCTCGGTGACTGGTTTAGAGCCAAAGACAGAAGACTGCATCAATCATCAAGTATACTGACTCCCAGAAGCTATCCAACAACTACAACAAAGAATAGAAAACTTAGAGCTCCAAACAGTACCCGACAACCCACAGGATGTGAGGGATAAAAGAGAAGCAACTACCTGAAGCGTAGTTGAGAGAATAAAGGCCTTTTCCATGGAATGCAAACAACTAAGTGATCGCAATGCCCAGAATTATGAGCGACTCACTGAGAATCTAGAACTAAAGGCACTGAGGTCACAGCTCCAGGAGGCGAAGTAGCAAGCAGAAACAATACAAGTGCAGTTGAAGCCCCTGTCAGTTTTTGAAAGGATGAAGCGATCCCAGGAGCAGCGCACCACTCAACAACAGGTCTACACCATTCAGAGAAGAGTCATGGAAGTGACTCATAGGCTCCAACCTATACAGGATGAGGCTTTCCAGCTGTTCTCAGAGATTGAAGGCTGAGGAGCAGAGATGGAACAAGTCATCATTGTGGATGAACAATGCCTAGAGGGATCTGTCAACGAAGTTGTTATCCAAGAGTTTGCTAAGAAGGAGGCCATGGCACAACAACAATTCGAAGCATATTGAGCCAAGATCGAGGATTTTTAAGCAAAATTACCCAGATCAGAGTGACTCGAGATGAGTCACAGGCGAGTGTTGGGGGATTGTTGGCCCTTGACCAAGTTTTGAGGATTCTTGGTCATGTTTGACCTATTTTTGGGACTTCGACAAGCTGTCAAAGGAGGAGCGCAAGATGAAGTGGAGATCGCAAGATCTCGACCCCTTTTTAGGGCTTTTTGGGTTTTGGTTATGTAACGGGTATGGGAATGTTGGCCCATGGGTTTACCCATGTTTAGGATCGATTTTATAATGTATAAATAGAAGACTAGGTGAAGTAAGTAGTGATGATCGTTGAGTGCTAGTATTGGTTATGTGCAAGAAGACATGATTAAGAATTGCAGAGCTAAGTGAAAGTCATCTGTAGTTCTTTGTGCGCAGACTGTGTAAGGCTTTGTGCCTAGATCTACTTGGGGAAGGAGGATTTGGCGAAGCACGAGAAGATCTCATGTCCTATGCCGAGTAGTGTTCTAATTCTTTGTTCTTGCAAGACACTTGACAAAAGATAATAAAGAGAATAAGAGTTGGTGGATGTAGCCCTAGGGTGGGGGTGAACCACGTATATCTTCTGTTATGGTTTCTTTATGCAATGCATTGATGTGTTTATGTGTTTACTTGTTTAGATGCTTTGATATATATGAATGATAGATAGATCTATTGATGCTATGTTATTAATAATATGGATGAATGCTAGATCTGATCTATGTGGATGTGCTTAGTGCTTGAAAATACTAGATATGGTTGAATAATGCGATGCTCTGTAATTAGGGTTGTGTCTGCGAAGTAGATGTTGGTTTAATACTGATGAACTGTAATTGCTAAGTGCTTTGATAAGGTGTTATAATCACAGATCTGTGTCCTAGCTAAGGTTGTAGACATCTGACTCCTGCAGCCACCCCTGCTTCTACCTTGGGTGAGACTTCATATGCTTCGCAGGTGTTGTCGAAAGGGTCGGTAGTTAGGGTTTTGTTGGTACGTTGTTGTAGCATTGAACCCTGGGTCTGCCCCTGTGCCAACAATGCTACAATTGTTCATCCCAATTCTTGCTGAAGATGGGGATGTCATCCAAATGCACCACCAGAAAATAATTGGTGAAAGGTCACAAGATATCTTCCATCATCCTCATGAAAGTTTCTAGGGAATTTTTAAAGCCAAAGTGCATGAACAACCATTCGAAAAGGAATTCTTTAGAATTGAAGGTAGTCTTCCATACATCATTTTTCTCTATTAGGACCTGGTGGTAGCTGAACTTCAAATCATTCTTATTGATGTATTTTCCCCCCTTGAGTTGGTCAAGGAGATTGTCAATTTGGGGAATTGGGTACCGGTTCCTGACTGTGATCGTATTTAGTGCTCGATAATCAATGAAGAGTTATGAGGACCCGTCTTTCTTCGGCACAAGCACGATTGAGCTTCCACGAGGTGATGAGATTGGGTGGGTGTGCCCCTTTTTGAGAAGCTCTTGGATATAGTACTTGATTTTCTCATTTTCTAATAGAGAGTGGCGATAGACTGTCCCATTTAGTAGTGGTGCATCGGGGCTCATATCGATTGAGTGTTTGACTTAACACTACAAAGGTACCCTAGTGGGTGAGGACAAGATGTCTTTGTATTCTTCCATGACCTTATCCACTTGCTTCTGTTGTGTGGAGAGATGTATCACACAGGCCATGGATGTGGCTACAACCTTCCACTCACTTTGAGCGTGAATCATGAAGAAGAAAAACTTCCTGGTCTGAGAGGTGACCTTCCTATATTTCTTAGCAGAGATCAAGGAAATGGAGGTATATGGGACTACCCCGGGTATCCTGTATAATTTATTGTCCAAAGTAATAATAAAACTAAGAGGCCTAGAGTCATATACAACTTGACGTTTCCATAAATAAGATTGGCCCAAAAAAACATCGCAAACTTCATGGGGATAAACATTACACAATGTCTCATCTTTGAAGGGCCTGATTTCATAGACCAAGCAACATTGTTGGTTATCCATCATCTCATTCATTTATCATTATAGGGCTTCCTCAAGCAACAGTTTAAATTGATCTCCAACCCCATCGTCTATCTTTTCTTCCCCCATGGGCTATCATTGGGTTTGGCGAGGACGATATTGAAAAGACTCAACTGGTTCGAGTGCCAACTGCTTATACCCTGACATTGTTGGGGACATGCACATAGAAACAAATGAAGAGCATATTGTTCTGATAACATTGATCTGTATTTATGAGCGAATCAAAATGAAACACAAAACTATAATATTAACAAAGATATACAGAGAACAATAACAGAGATACAATGCAACTTAAATTCTATTAAGTAAGAAATATGTTGAAACTGTAAAATGTAGAATGAAATCAATCTTGCTTGAATGGTGGTCGCTAATCTTTGAGAAGAGATGTGGAAACTACATGCATTTTTCTGAGCACCTTACAATGAGGCCTCCCAACCTTTTTAGCATCAATAAGTAAAGAAAAAATGCTAGACATCCAAAAACCTAACCCTAAGAGATGAAGCACCAAAATTCATATGGGCCCCGATGGGATAAGTTGGTACATCAACTTCACATGATCATAACTTTTGTTGGAATACTGAGAGGGGGGGTAAATCATTGTGATCAATTTATACCACTTTTAACCATAATATATATTCTTTCACTTTATCAACAATGTCCAACAGTTTATCATCAATGTATCATCTGTGATTTCATTCAATATATATATCATAAACATGTAATCATAAGCAACATCACATCAACGTCACATTAAGAACATAGTACACCAGTATTTATGTGGAAACCCAAATGGGATAAAACCACATAATTATTTCTTATATATATTAATAATTCATTCATAGGAAGCACCAAATTCCAAATTCTCCAGTTTCAACTGGAAGGAGGCTCCAAACCCCTATTCTCAGGCTCCAACCTCAAGGAAGCTACAACTCCCTAAATTCTATGGCTCCAACTAGAAAGATACCACAACCCCCTGGTTCTTCGGCTCCAACTAGAAGGTGACTACAACCACCTAGTTCTCAGGCTCCAACCTGAAGGAAGCTCCAACCTGAAGGAAGCTCCAACTGGAAGGAGACTACAACCCTCGTTCCTTGCCTCGTCCTACCTCCTTGAAATATAAGTGTAGACCAACTGTCACAAAATATGCCACTATCACTTCCATAAGCCATGTCACTTTCTCTACCATTGTCACTGTCACTTTTTGATGCAGGAGCATCATCAGCGAGCACATGTGGTAGGAAAACTCAACGCCTGGGAATCATTTCGAAATCTGAAACGCTGGGAGTTACTGTGAATCTTTTGGAGCTGATTGGAAAAATGGAAGAAGATCAAGCGCTTGGAACCTAATGATCATGAGTGATCTGGGAGTTTCACTCCTAGCCTTGAATGTAATAGAACTTAGGTAGTAGTTAGGTTTTCATTTCAAGTAGATGGGTAATCAGGGGGAACCCTAAGTACCCTCTAAGATAAATAGAGTTTTTGTACGCCCAAATGAGGATGCTACGAGTTAGTAGGAGATTTCTGAGTTTTTAGTTGTTGTTTGATTAAAGTTGTAGCCATTTTTATTTTGAATGAATAAAACAGAGGAAAATTGATCCAATGTGTGGATGTTGTTATTACTTGCAAATTTCCTGTTATTATTGTTTCCATACATGAATGTATGAAACTATGATATATTAGTATATGTTTCAACTATTTCTCTTAGGAGAGTTTCAAGTGAAAGGAGTGCGTTGATAGAGGTGAGTTAACCTCAGAGAAGTTAAGGAGAGATATCGTTGAATCTTCACCAACAGAAGTGCAAGGAGTGAATAAGAAGAACTTTGTGTTGAGTTCAGAGAGAGAGAGACAGTTACTAAACACTCTGTAAGGAGGAGCTCTGCAAGGTGTGCATTGAGCAAAAGGAGAATCCCAGGAGGGAGAGAAGAATTTATTTTCAAGAAATCGTTCGGATTTGAGTTTATCGAAATCCCTGAAGCACAGGGAGTGCACAGGAAGTCAAAATCTTCACGAAGACCAAGCTTAGGAGAGATAACAATTTGCAGAAGTGCAGACGAGGTCCAAGAGATAGAATCGTAGGAGGAACAAATCTATATGCCTTTGGATACTTAGAAATTATTCTAAGTTAGAGGAAGTCAGAAGCTCAGGAGGGAGAGCGACAATGGTCGTTGGATCACCAATTCAGAGGACCAACAAACATCCGATAAAATCAAGGTGCGCGATCCTTATCATTTTGCACACACAAGAGAGGGGAGTTTCCAAAGTTTCGAAGTCCCAAAGTAATTTGGGACCGTCTGTTCATCCCAAGAAAATCTCAACCATCCGATCATCCGAAGGAAATCTCAAGCATCATATCGTCTGAAGTAGATATAAACCATTAGATCTAAATAAAAGGTGGCACGAATATGTGGATCCCAGATAAAGACCCGAAGTAAACGTCAATCGTCTGATCTAGAGCGCAGGTGGCATAAACCTATGGGATCTGGATAAAGACCCGAAGTAAATATCAACTGCCCAATTCGGGAGAATTAGATCTAAATCATTGGTTTGGAAGAGGTTGATCTCAGTCGTCAATCCAAAATCACCATCAAGATCATAAGATCGACGGTCACGCTCGATTGCAGGGCCAGAAAGTGCCTGGACATTAAAATTTTTGAGGGCAGTCCATAATCGAAACCATGGTATCAGTGAAGAGGTACGTGGAAACAAGAGGTAAATTGCAGGGAGAAAAGTGGTTGATCCCAAACCACAATTGGACATGCCCGCAATCATTCTCTTACGCAAGGACATAGCCCAAGGTCACATGTGACATGGGGCTAATGATAAGAGAGATCGTGCCTGAAACTTGAGAGTTTAGTCGTGCGAAGAAGGAAGTCACGGGTGCCATAGAACCTACAATAGAGGACCAAAAGGACCTGTGGTAATTCGTAAGTGAGACCATCAAGGTCTCAGAGAGCTAATTCGGCTCGGAGTTGAAGATCCTTGACCGGGAGGTCATGTTTCCCTTATGAGAGAAAGGGGGGTTTGCATCAAGTGGTATCAGAGACGAAGTTTTTTTTGCAAACAACATGCAAAGGAGAGGAGACAAAAGAACTTGAAGTTGTACTTTGTGTTTGACAGACAGTCAACACAATGCCACCGAGGAGATGAGTGGAGCCACCATTAGCCAATCGGGCTGTAGAAAGAGAAATGTGAGAGATTCGTGCAAAATTAGAGGCGATGGAGGCAGCGCAGAGAAGGGCACCTAATGCTGGAGACATTAGTGATGCAGAGAGTGAAGACGTAGAAGTCAAAGAAGCTGTAGGAGAGAATGTTGCCAAAGAACGCTTGTTGAGAGTAGTTGTTAGATTGGGAGCTAGAGCTAATATAGAGGTCCCAATGTATGAAGGAAATTTGGATGTTGAAGAGCTGCTAGATTGGATAATATCCATGGACAAATATTTTGACTATGAAGATGTCAATGAAGAGAAAAGGGTGAGACATGCTGTCACCAGGATAAAAGGACATGCAACACTGTGTGGGATGAACTGCAAGCTAACAAGAGAAGCAAAGGCAAAAATAAGATAAATAATTGGGACAGAATGGTAGCCAAGATGAAGGCTAAATTCATGCCCAAAGATGATCATATCAATCTGTTCAGGAAGTTGCAGAACCTGAGGCAGAGGGGTATGATAGTTAAGGAGTACACAGAAGAGATCTACAAGATGAACATCAGAACTGGACAAAGAGAGAAATATGAAGAAAACGTTGCTAGCTATGTAAATGGCCTGAGGTATGAAATCCAGGATGAGATCAGCATGATGTCAGTAAGGATAGTGGAGGATGCTTGTCAGTTTGCACTGAAAGAAGAGGAGAAGTTGACCAGAAAAAAAATCCAGTGAGGTAGAGATAAAAGCCCAGTCCCGAACAAAGGCAAGGAATTTTCCCATGACAAGGCACATAAATCCAAAGACGAGACTGAGAAACCACATAGTCACTTGAAAAGAGGAGGGAGTTCGCGAGGAAGACAAGATGGTGGAAGAGTTTCTTCTAGAAGAAGAGGAACAAGCAGAGGAGAAGTAAGGTGCTATGCCCATGGAAAGACATGGCACATGTCTTGGGAATGTCCTAAGAAAAATAAAGAAAGAGGAGGTGAAGCTCACATTTCAAAAGCACAAAGAAGGAATGTTGAAGCAGAAGGGGCAGAGGATGGAACATCCCTAATGTTGAGAAAGGTTCTCTTAAAACCAGAGGTAGAAGTTGAGAGGCTAGTGCAGAGGAACAGTCTCTTCAAGACAGCTTGCAAGACTAAAGACAAAGTATTCAAGGTTATAATTGACAATGGGAGCACTGATAACTTAGTATCCACATAGATGGTGGAGAAATTAGAGCTGGAGACAACTGCACATATGAATCCATACAAAGTATCATGGTTGCAGAAAGGACACTAGATAATGGTTACTAAACAATGCTTGGTTGAATTTAAGATAGGAGGATATAGAGATGAAATTCTATGTGATGTAATTTCGATGGATGTATGCCATATTTTTTTGGGAAGACCATGTCAGTTTGACAGGAATGTCATTCATGATGGGAGGAAGAATACATACACCTTGGAGAAGAATGATAGGACACACATGTTGTTGTTGATTGAGGAGAATAAAGTGAAAGAGAAAGCCAACACAAAAATACTTCTCATGAGTGGGAAGGAACTCCTGAAAGAAGTTAAGAAAGAACAGAAGATGCAGTTTGTTGTGGTGAGGAAACCCAGAATTATCCTTACAAGTACTTTGATGGATGATTTTCCTGAAGAAGTTCGGGAATTGTTGGATAATTTTGTTGACATAGTGGTGGATGAGATTCCTAACTCATTGCCACCCATCAAAAGTATCAGCCACCATATTGATTTGATACCAACAACAAGTCTGCTAAACAAAGGAGCATACTGAATGACACCTCGAGAGAATGAGGAGGTAAAGAACCAAGTCCAGGAATTGTTAGACAAGGGGTTGGTTAGAGAGAGCTTGAGTCCATGTGCAGTACCAACTGTGTTGAGTCCAAAGAAGGATGGAGAATGTGTATAGACTCAAGAGCCATTAACAAGATCACCATCAGGTATAGATTTCCTTTGCCAAGAATGGATGACTTAATGGATTGTTTAAGTGGAGAAAATTTATTTTCTAAGATAGATTTGAAAAGTGGATATCACCAGATAAGGATGAGAGAAGGTGATGAGTGGAAAACAACGTTTAAGACAAATGAAGGTTTGTATGAGTGGCTTGTTATTCCATTTGTCTTAACAAATTCCCCGAGTACTTTTATGAGGTTGATGAATGAAATACTGAAAGATTTCATTAGCAAGTTTTTGGTTGTGTATCTGGATGATAAACTGATCTTTAGCAGGACTAAAGAGGAGCATTTGAGACACCTGACACTAGTGATGAGGAGACTACAGTAGGAGAATTTGTTGATAAATCTGAAGAAGTCCTATTTTTTGAAGATAGAACTCATTTACTTGGGTTTTGTCATCTCTTCAAATGAACTGAAGATGGATCCAGAGAAGGTGAAAGAAATCAAAGAATGGCCATCACCAAGGAGTATGTTTGAGGTAAGAAGCTTCCATGGATTAGCAAGTTTCTATAGGAAGTTAATCAAAGACTTCCATGGAATTTGTGCACCAATGATGGAAACGATGAAGAAGAAGCACAAGTCTTTTAAACGGACAGAGGAAGTCAAGAGGAGCTTCAATATACTGAAGGAGAAAATAACAGAACGACCAATTCCAATCTTGACAAATTTTGGAAAGATGTTTCAAGTGAGATGTGATGCAAGTGGAGTTGCAATTGAAGCAGTTTTGAGCCAGGATAATAGATCGGTTGCCTATTTCAGTGAGAAGCTGAATGATACCAAGAGAAAATAATCCACATATGTGTTATAACCCTAAATTGCACCACACATGCTTACTTGGCATCAGGCCAACTCATATCCCTTCCTTGCCAAAGCCATGCTGAACAAACTCTTGAAAATCCTTTTAAATCAAGTGACACGCGCCCTAACTCACTACTGCATGCATTGGAACGTTGGCAGGCCGACTACTGCACGCGTTGGAACGCTGGCTGGCCTACTACAACCCGCGTTTACCTAACAAAGCACAAAAATAGGAAAGTTGCCGACGGGACAAAAAGCTATGGGTCAGTTAACTGAAACTCCCAGCCATGCATGGCCGAGAGTTTGTCCAAAACCCTAGCTCCTTCTAGCCTATAAAAGAAGGGGTAGGGGTACTATTTGGAGGAGGAAAAAGATAGCGAAAAAACTCTGCCCAATTGCCGAATCCATTTGTCCCAACCCTTTAGCCTTTCCTCAAGCTTAAGGAGAATTAAAGCAAAGCAGTTGGAGGACAAAGAAGAGGAGGAGCCCAGGATCAGGATCAAGGAGCGGTGGCCAGTCTCTATCATTATTGTAAGTTGATTCATCTTGAGATTAATAAAAGAATACTTTTCCCATCCCAATGCATGAGTTGTTTATGATTTGTGCAATTTATGCTTAATGTCTAACCCTCAAGTAGAAAAATAGCATGCATGCGTAGTGTTTTGTCTTGATTGCAGGTTAACTTTGGAAGGAGCAGTGCAAAGAAGCGGGCAAAGCGCAACGGAGGATCTACACCAAACATCAGTAAAAAGGTTAGTAGTTCCTTTCCATGCATTGGGACGGGAAAAGTATTCTTTTATTAATCTCAAGATGAATCAACTTACAATAATGATAGAGATCGACCACCGCTCCTTGATCCTGATCCTGGGCTCCTCCTCTTCTTTGTCCTCCAGCTGCTTTACTTTAATTCTCCTTAAGCTTGAGGAAAGGCTAAAGGGTTGGGACAAATGGATTCGACAATTGGGCAGAGTTTCTTCGCTATCTTTTTTCCTCCTCCAAGTAGTACCCCTACCCCTTCTTTTATAGGCTAGAAGGAGCTAGGGTTTTGGATGAACTCTTGGCCATGCATGGCTGGGAGTTTGAGTTAACTGACCCATAGCTTTTTGTCCCATCGACAACTTTCCTATTTTTTTGTTAGGTAAATGCGGGCTGTAGTAAGCCAGCCAGCATTCCAACGCGTGCAGTGGTCGGCCTGCCAGCGGTCCAACGCATGCAGTAGTGAGTTAGGGCGCGTGTCACTTGATTTAAAAGGATTTTCAAGAGTTTGTTCAGCATGGCTTTGGTAAGGAAGGGATATGAGTTGGCCTGATGCCAAGTAAGCATGTGTGGTGCAATTTAGGGTTATAATAGATGCCCCCTAATGTGTGAGGTCAGAAGAGCATCTGATGGCCGAAATACATTACCAATTCTTTACCAATCTGTACTGATATGCTGAATGAGTGAGCCTAGGAATCAGGAATCAGGAGGTGCCGTCTGCAAAATATATCAAATGTCTCACCGAGGCGGGCATACCCATGCTCGGGATAAAATAGAACCATGGCTACCAATCAAATACATTGTAGATCCATGTCAAACAACTATGAAGAGTAGCCACGAATAATACACAGTGGAGCTACATCTCGAAATCAGAAAGATATACATATAAAGTATCTATCTCCCAGAAGCTGATTCGGCCTGATGGTTGTACTTCAGAGCTTGAGAAACAACTTCAAAATCTTCTAAAACTTGGGTAGGAGTGTAATATGAGTGTACGACTACACTACCCAGAGGTCTTCAATGGCTCGTCGGTTATGGACTTGATAATCTTGATGATCGGACTGAAGGC
>ML783746.1:172929-189553 GCA_009831015.1 Picea engelmannii
TGTTGTGCTAACAGGATGTATGTTCAGTGGAGGGAGAGGGAGAATGAGGCCACCAATGAGTTAGTGGCCACAGATCCAAACGTTATGGTCATGCTGACGCAATGCGGTTTAGTGAAATTCTTTTTGTGTCCATTTATGCACACACAACCAAGGCTAATGAATGCCCTGGTTGACTATTGGCACCCTGATGCAAAGGCTTTCATGATAGAGGGGCAATCCTTGGTGCCCACCACCGAGGATATTTATTTTTTGACTGGCCTCTCGAGGAGAGGGGAACCAGTCAACTTTCAGACTTTTCCTGTGGGGCTGAGCAAAGTCTCAGAGCTGATAGAGGAGTATTGTGAGGTTGGGACCAATCATAGATCTTCCTCAGTACCCGTTAGTAGGATTACCAGCCTCGCCCTTCAGACTATTTTATCACTCATTGGGTGGATTACTAGCTCCGCAGCCGTGCATCAGGCTTCGCGCGCATAGATGAACTGTGCAATCCAGTGCATGAATGCACAAATTTTTGATTGGAGTACCACACTACTAGCAAGCATGACGGGTCAGTTGACAGCTTGCAGACAACGGACACACAGGAATTTCGGGTTTGGGACCATCCTGTGTTCATTTTTCTTCGAGAGAGTTCCATGTTTTAGTTCTCGACTGACAGTACGAGGACATCTGGGTACGTTCCCCATAGTATGCAGATGGGCAGTGTTGCTGCCACGATAGGGTGGTGGAAGGACCGTAGAGGCCTTCAATGACGACTTTTTTTCCTAGTTGTCACGGCAGATCCCAGCTATTGAGGACTACCCATACGCAGGGATTGACTTCTCCAGAGATCCAGCAATACCAGTGCCTCCTAGTGAGGAGCGAGGGGAGATGGGTAAGTCTCCACCTATACAGTTTTTTTTGTTTGCATATGTAATTTTTATGTCTTTTCGATATATATATCATGTTTTTGTATACCAGAGCTTTTGATGGGTGAACCTTTATTGCATGAAGATGTGGGACCCGTGCGACCTGCCGATTATGCATGGAACAGGCATCGCCCATGGCCAGAAGCTGTAGCTGCCACCGCTGGAGGAGCAGCAGTAGCAGGAAACCTCCCAACAGGAGAGGCCAAGAGGGTCCTGAGGCGAATTGAGCAGAACTTTACTGCGCTCACTCGCACAGTGCCCATGGCAGAGATAGAGGAGTTGCCACCCTCCTTGCAGACTCATATTGTAGGGGTACCTCGGACATGGGTCCGATTGTTTAGGCGTTTGGGTCAAGCTGTATATGATTATAACAGGGCCCATAGGCCCTGAACAGAATTTAGACTTTTATGTGCCATGAGCACTGATATGTATATATTTTTTGAGGGCATAAGCCCAGTGACTCGTTATTGTTCCCACCTTTTGAGGCGCTTGCACCCATCTATGTACTCTGAGGATTTTATGATGTTTATATATGATTTTTACTTCTTTTTTGTGTCTTATGGATTATGTGTACAAAAATGTATTTACATGTGTATGATCATGATCTTTTTATATGTGAGAAAGATGTCAATCTAAAATGTGATTAGCTAGAGTATCCGTGATTTGATTTAGACTCCTAGTAACATGAAAATATGTAATATAATCAAAGTTGCATTCCAAGAGACATACCCTAAGGAATCGTCGGTGTAAAGTTGGGTCATGCACCCGGTATATTCTGTTTAGCTACGACACAACCAATTGAGCGTCTAGATAGACCCGGAGACAAGAGATACCCAATGACAAAGCGTCACGAAGCAACTCAATAACTGCACTATACTCAACAACATTATTCGTGGTGTCACCTAAGCATATCCCTCCGGAAGATAACAACTGACCCTGTGGTGTAAAGATTACCCAAGCTACGAAGGCAAGCCTCTGCGTGTGTCAACTAGCACCATCTGCATACCCAATGAACACCTCGGACTCACTTGACATCTGCCATAGTGATGAAAGATAACATCAATGACACGTCCATAACACGTTTTTCAAAAGAAATGTAAAAAAGTAATAGTGCAAAGACTATACATATGTTACAAAAAGTTACCCACAGTGACCGTTCTATGAGTGATACTTCTTGAGGTAGAGCCCATTTCTAGGCTCCGCCAAAGCATTCCCTTCAAAATCGACCAAACGATAAGCGCCCTTTTTTAAAACCTCCTTAATAATGAAGGGTCCGAACCACATGGGTTTAAACTTTCCTGCCCCCAGGGGATCCTTATCTTGGTCATAAACCAGGACAAGGTCGCCCTAAGAGAAAACCCGAGGATGAACGGACCTATCATATTGACACTTGACCTTATGTTTATGAGCCTCGTTGGCCAGGGCCGCATCGCGACGCTGTTCATCAAGCTGCTCAAGGTGTACTAACCGCTCTTCAAGTGGAGAAGTGTCTGGCAATAACTGTACTGCCAATTTTAGAGATGGGATTTGACATTCAATGGGAAATACTGCCTCTAGCCCGTAAACGAGTTGAAAAGGTGAGAAACTGATTGCAGTCTTAACTAATGTTCGGTAAGCCCATAATGCCAAGTATAACATCAAATGCCAGTTTGACTTGGCTAAGTTGATAGTTCGCTGTAGAATTGTCTTAAGAATTTTTTTTACAGCTTCAACCTGCCCATTGGCTTGGGGATAGTAAGGTGATGAATATTCTTGCTGTAACCCAAGATTTGATGTTAACTCGGACATCATTTGATTCTGAAAGTGACTGCATGGTCAGTGACAATCTTTCTCGGGACGCCGAACCGTGCTATAATCTGGTTGAATAAGAAGAGAGTTGTTGTCTCTCCATCATCTTTAAACGTTGGCATAGCTTTGACCCATTTAGTGAAGTAGTCAACAACTACGATGATGTAGTAGTGCCCCCTTGCTGACGGGGGGTTGCATGTAGTGTAATCAATCCCCCACTTGGTGAAGGGACCAAATGTGATGACAGGAAACATAGGAGCTGGATGTGCCCTCATCTTCCGAGAAAAGATTTAGCACGGATGGCACTTCTTGACTGACTCGATACAATCTTTCATAAGTGTGGGCCAGAAGTAACCTGCTTGTAAAATATTTTGGGCTGTTGCCAACCCAGACAAGTGACCGCCACAGGCTCCTGTATGACAATCGTTGAGCACTATGAAGGCCTCCTCATGAGTGAGACATCGACGCAAGATACAGTCTACACCTCTCCGATACAACGTATCATTGAGTATGAGATAGTTCTTGGCCTGATGGCGTATCCTCCGACGCTCATCACGAGAAGCAGAGGTGGGGCACTTCAATGTCTAGAGATAGATCAGTATATCTCCGTACCAGGGGTCTGCAGATGCAATAAAAAACATATCCCCCCGGATAGGCGATTCCTCAGGCACAACGTCACCTGACTCAACCGGAAGCTCCGAGATAAGTTCTGCGAAGACCAATGACTTTTTGGACTTGGTTGAAATGAAGTCTAAGTCAAATTCTTGGAGGATTACCATCCATCTACTAATTTTTCTGTCGATAACTCGTCATGTCAACATGTACTGGAATGGATTCACGACGACAACGACGGTGGTCTTGCGAAACAAAACATAGTGACGGAACCGTTGAACAACATGAACTGCTTCCAACGCAAGTTTTTCGAGATGGGTATAATTAAGTTCCGGTCCTACGAGGCCTTGGCTCAGGTAATAGATCACGTATTCAGAAAACGAATCATCCTCCTGAACTAAAACCATGCCTATGGTTGACTCTGCAGCAGCCAGATATAATAAGAAGTCTTTGTTATAATTATGTGGCCGTAGCAGAGGTGCGGTAGTGAGGGCATGTTTTAATGCGTCGAAAGAGCGTTGAGCGGCTTCGTCCCAGAAAAAGGGAACATCTTTCTTCAGTAAACGCATAAAGCCCTTGGTGATTTTGGCATAGTTGGCGATGAAGCGTCATAAGAAGTTCGCCTTGCCTTGAAGACTTTGAAGTTGTAAGATTGTGCGTGGGGGGGGCAACTGGATTATTGCCTCCACCTTAAGAGGATCGACCATGATCCCTGTGGTTGAAATGATGAAACCTAACAAACGTCCTGACGTGACGCAAAAGCTGCACTTGTTGGGATTCAAGAGAATACTGAAGTAGTGATAGCGTTCGAAGATTAATCGGAGGTGCATGGGATGATCCTTGCGCTTGTGAGAGCGTGATGCTAAATCATCTAGATAGGCCTCGACTATATGTTTGAGGTCGTGAAACGCAAAAGACATGGCCCCTTGGAAAGTGGCTCCAACATTCTTGAGACCAAAAGGCATCTTACGATAAGAGAATGTACCCCACAGACAAATGAATGTCGTTTTGTGTTGGTCCTCAGGTTTGATTTGGATTTGATTATATCCTGAAAAACCATCCATGAACGAAAAGGCTTCACAACCGGCGCATTCATTAATGATCTGTTCGATGAATGGGGTTGGATAATTATCTTTTGGACATGCCTTATTCAAATCACAGAAATCGGTACATACACGAATCGTGCCTTGTTTTTTATCGACCGGCACTGGGTTTGACACCCACTGAGTCAAAGAATCGGGTAAATGAACCCTGCCTTGAGAAATTTCTCAACCTCAGCCTTGATGGCTGCTGCTTTCCTAGGATTAACTGGACGAAGTTTTTGTCAAACAGGCTTAGCATCAGGATACGTTGTGATCTCATGTTCAACTATTTTCAGATCGATGCATGGCTATTCCTCATAAGACCAGGTGAAAACGTCGCGGAATTCTTTGAAAAGATCCGTGTAAATCTGAATCTCTTCGGGGGAGCAATCCGCTCCGACGAAGACATTCTCCACGATGCTAGGGTTTCGGGAGATGTTGATAGGTATAGTGGCAGTGATAGTCTCAATATTTCCCTCAGCATAAATTTCCTGGGTAGCTAAGAGGTTAATGGGACATGGCTGATCTCCCGTCATGGTGATAGTGAATTCTCCTGCCTCGATTCGGGTTAACTCTGGGAGGAAATATGATCGGTGATGAAGATCGTCCCAAGGTTTGTACGGACTAGTCATTGCTTCGATTACTTCTTCGTCGGAAGGCAAGACTAAATCTAACGAATCGGTGTTGGCAAGAGAACCCTGAGCCCAGATAGGCTCTAGAGGTGGATCCAACTCTTGTGCGGGAGTCAGATCAGGAGTGGCTGAAGCCTGCTGGACTAAAGAGTACGCTACTTCAACGACCGACAAGGGCATGGACATGCCAGTGTGCCCTGTCTCATCCATCGTGGCTGATGGGGAAGGAAGAATCCACGGATCCTGAAAGTAAGTCATGCGGAATGACCAGACATGAAAAATATCAGCCTTATGGTGAGTTGATATAAACTTGACATCGCCATGAGGAGGTGGGTAATCGAAAGTAACCATCAAAGATGGGCACAAACCAACTCCTACGCTAACGAAACCAGATTGAGGATTATCTATCATGGGAACCGTGGATGCCCCCAAAGCTGGATCAGGTCGAGAGAAGGACAATTGATCAATGGTCACTATCTGACCCTCGTGTGGAAACAACAAGACTCGGAAAATGTAGCAACCACAAATTGCATCTCATAAGTCCAACTATGACCTAACAAGAGATTGTAGTCGAGGGGGGCATCGACTACCTCAACCTCGACACACACAGTCTTCCCTCCTAACTGCACAGGGAAAGAAGGAATGATGTCATGTGGTCGGAAAGAACGACCGTCAAACGCAGTGAGGAGAGTAGGTGATGGAGACAATTCGGGCTGACCAATGGCTTTTCAGCATGCTAATGACATAACGCATGTCGAGGCACCCTCGTTGACCACCGTGCAAAAGATATTTCGTGTAAAAATTTTCGTGGGATGAGCCACTACTATATGAAATGCTACGTGGTACAACAAATGAGGTTTTAAGTCAGTTGTATCTAGCATGATGGTACCCAGGTTACAAGTCTCAGTAGAGCCTAAAGCAGTCAATAAGTCTTTCCTCTGAGCAGGTCAACTTTGGAGGACCTGCAAAGCGGACATAGCACAAGGGGTTGGGATAAATCTTCCACCACAGAGTAATTCTGGGCGGCCCTTGCATTTGGATTGTGAGAATCTTTCTTAAACGCACCTTTTGGAATGTGTGTCATCGTTTGTCCTAATGTCTTCTCAATCTGTAGAGGAAGAGATGGGAGTTCGACTTCTTTGCCCTTCTCAGAGGCGCTTGGTTTACTATAGTCGTGCGCTCTAGTCGTTATTAAAGCATCACCCCTAACCATATATATGTTCGCGGATGAGGAATTGTTTGGAGGAGGGAAGGTTTCATGGTTTCCCCCTTCGACACTTGTAGAGGCTTGAGTTAAATTTTGCCCATGCTGAAAGGGATTAGTCAACATAGCTTGATGTTTCTATGTGACAAACTTCTAGGCCTCTGCAAGTCGAGGACATAGATGGGTCGGGTGGTCTTCCACACACAAGTTGCACGGGTACCTTGCCTTCCATTTTTCCATAGTGCCCTCGCCAGCATTATTAGTGGGTTTTTTATCCCCCTTACACTTCTTGCGTTGTTTTTTCTTCCCTTCAGGCTGCTGGGGGGCCTTTGGGTTGGTCATCTGCACGGAGTGTACTTCCGACGTTTGGGTAGGAGGAGCAGCCAAAGCAGTAGTCTAGCTGGCCGCTGCGTGTTGTATAGATAACTGTTGCAATTGTTTTGTCAATTGCTCAGTGGGCTTGGTTTGGGCCAAACCAATGATACCATCGGCATGTGGTCCGGCTCTCTATCTAGTTTTATCCAGTATCGATCGTGGTGCATCCGGCGGGATGTTGTATAATAAACCAGACTGAGAATATATGAGCTCAAACTGTTGAGCCCTCATGATGGCATCTTCTTCAGAGAAAACCCCAGAAGTTGCGATGTCTTTGGATAATTGTGGTACTAAAGACTTAAGGAACCACTCAAACAGGAATGCTGGTGGAACCGGTACTTTGATTAGACTCTTTTGGCGTCTCCACTCTCGGATATGATCAAAGATGTGGTCTGTTGTCGTTTGTTCGAAATTGGCATGCAATTTTGTGCCTGCGTCGTATCTCATAGGTAACTAGAAATGGTTAAGGAAGGCCATAGCCAGTTTGCCAAAAGAAGAATATCATGAGTGATCAAGCTCGATGTACCATTTCGCGGCACTCCTGATAAGAGTGCGTTGAAACAATCACAACTGGACGGAGTCATCTTTCAGTGAGTTAGATGAACACCAAAGATGGAAAGTAGTCACATGATCACCTAGATATTCATTAGGCTTGGCCTTGAACTTTGGAATGTCCGAAGGCAACTTCGTTGGCATAGGAGACCAACATGGATCGTGACAAATAGGGTCATTTAACAACCGTGTCAAATCTGGCAAGTGTAACGTCGCCAGGAATGGTAGTTTGGGTTGCTGCTGATAGCCTGGAAAAAAGGGTCCTAGAGTTTGACTGGCACCAGGTTGCCAGGAAAAGTTTGGCGGCTGGCCCAGATTCTGGTAGAAACCATGGCCCTAACCAGCGTAAGGATTTTGCATCTGTGGAGACATCATTGGCTGATTCCCCATGAAGGACATAGGATGTTGGGCGTTCATCCTGTTTGACGGACTTTGGGAAGGATTACTCTATGTCGGTCTAGCTGGGATAGGCATAGAAGTCTGTCCGAGGTTCCATTGACTCTGGAAATAATTACCCCAGAACAACATTCCAGATGAGGGAACAGATCCTTGTCCTGAGTTCCAAGGTCCTGGTATATGTGCCCCCGGTGCAGGAATAGTACCCTGTGCCGGAGTAGACTGTCCAAAGATGGGGGTGCCCCCAGACGAGAAAGCAGTGGATGCGAAAGTATTGTTACCAAACGTCCCATTCCAAATGGTGACAAACCTACCAGCAGAGTTTGCGCATGTGTTCCTTGACTCCCGGCTCCAAATGAACTTGTGTGTGCAGGCTGCCCGACGGACTGCTGATGCAGACCACCAAGTGACGGGGATGAAGGAGAGATCTGACCTCCAGCGTAAGGAAAAGCATTAAAAGGGATAGGAATGCCCCCAAGTTGACCTTGCAGAGGAGCGTTAGAGCTCCCTACCCCCAAACCCAAAGTCTGTAAAGTGGAGTAAGTGAGTACAGGACTTGTACCTGAACTGGGCATACCATATGAAAATGGAGGGCATGTCGCACTAGGTGTGAAGGGAGGTGTGGCCGCCGGGATAGATGGGGTCGGTCCACTATGCGACGTAGTTGCGGCCGAGACCATGGTGGCCCAGACCGTCGACAAGGGCAAGTTAGGAGAAGCTTCTCTTGTGGTAACAACAGTGGTGGGAATGGAAGAATTCCCAGAGGAAGTAACAACGTTTGTTGCCATAGCTGCTTGAGGCACTGACAGGCGTTTGTAAAATTGAATTGGCAAAATAACTTGCAGCCAAGTTTCAGTGGTTGGGGTTTCAACCGAACTAAGAATGATGGTTGATTCCTCCGGGAGTTGTTCGGGCACAATGGTTGGTAACCCGGTTGCTTCGAAAGACCCTTGTTGGTCTAGCTTCCGCCTCAATGGTGGCGGGGGTGGCTCCAGTATAACCGGTGGCAGGCCCAGAAGCCTTCATGATCGGCAGAGCTATGAATCCTACACTGTGTGAGAAGATCCACGACATGCTAAGGTATTCTACACATGCAAACAATAATACACACTAGGAAAAACCCCTTATGATATAAGACAAGCAAACACTAACTATTTTGAATAACAGTTACAACAACCAACACTAGAGCAACTTACTGGTGCAAGTGCAACTCAAAAATGGAAGTACCCTCTGGGTATACTCTGCAAAGCGTGGCCCAATGTCTTTCCTAGGTACCACGGTATACCCCCGCTGTCACTCGTGTATGTCCCTAGAAAAGGTCGGCAACTAGTTTTCCAGCACGCGAACAGTCACCAGGCGGGTATAGTCGATAGTCGGGTGGACCACAATGAGCAGGGTATCAAGCTCGAAACCTGTCAAGGGTATCGAGAGCAAATGGTCCAGAAGACAACTGAGGACCTCGAACGGATTCGAGACCCACAAATCCCCGTGGCAAATGCAAATGATGAAATCCCTTAACAAATCCTCGATATGTGTTCTCCACTACGCTTGGTCCGACTTTGGAGGGGTTATCTCCACTACCTTTCCTTACACGACCTCGTGTTTAGCCCCTATGTTAGAGGGGGGTCCTAGAAAACTTCCATGAAACTGGACTTCTACACTCCCTATCACAGACTCTAATGTTTGGTTTTGAGTGGCCTTGGAGAGTTTACTCTCCAACCTATTCCAAGGCCCTAGTCCTAAGCTAGTGTATGAACCCTACAAACAAAAAGTCTAGTATATTTTAATTAGCGTTGCTTTTATGGGTTTTTTTACGTCACAAGGTATGAAGGTGAAACTGATGGTGTGTAAAGACTCAAAGAAAAATGAATAAGAAATGCTTGGAAACAAAAACTTTTACAAACAATGCAAAAACCAGCAACTTTTCACCAAGAAAGATTTCTTTTCTTTTCTAATTTTCTAAGATTTCATGCAGCAAACATAAATAAATTTCTCTCGACTACGAGCTACTTATGCTCTAAATGCACTGCGAAAAATTATGAACAAAAGACTTCTTCCTAGCTATTGATGCAACAACACAATCTTCAAACAAAGAAGAAAATGAAAAAGGGATATTTTTTTTTATTTGAGTGCTGAATGAAACAACAAAGGGAAAATGCCGACAAGCACAAAACCAAGAAAACAAAACAAAATTCTGGCTTAAAGCGCAGACCACAAGGAATCAAAGCAAAGATATGCAATGGAAATCAAGAAGGCACAGATTCCTACGCTTGTCTAAAAACCATAAATTTTTCTTTTTTTTTTCTTTTTATCTTTTCTATCAAATATCAACTAAGAAAAACAGGCTAAGGGTAAGAGGCCCTAACCTACTGACTGTGCAACCCTAGACTCAGACACTTGAGAGGAACACTTCTCACCACAGGAAGGGATGACTGCCCCACCCTGATTGAAAAGCAACATATCAAGCCCGCGACTATCACTGAAACAACACGCGCTCAAACGCGTGCTGAGCTATAACAGGGCGCGGGTACTCGCGGGCTACACTTGCACAGGCCGCATGTATGTATGAATGCTAAGACAAAACTCAACATAGGCAACCCAGACCTGGAAAAGGCCTCTGGTATTGATAACCAGGGTCTCTTAAAGGCTTGGATGCTCCTTCTTTAACAGAACAGAAAAATAATTGCAAAGAATGACAAACGCAATCAAGCAAACTGAGACAAGACTGTGAACCAGCAAGACCCAGACAAGATCCAGAAAGCCCCCTAAGAATGTATAATTCTGATAGGGAAGAGGGAGACTACCTCTCAATCTTTCTGAATCCTACACACTACTGAAACCACCACAGCAAGAGTTCAAGCGCGGGCTGTAGAAGGTTAGGGCACGGGTTACATGCATGCAGGCCTTCTGCAGGCCGCATGTACCTCTCTGTGTCCCGATAATTAATGTCAAGCAACAGTCAAGGAAAAAACTGGTATAAAGAACTAGGTTCCCTGCTAGCTCTGACATAACAGAAAATAGACAAACAAAGAAACAGAAAATATAATCCTTTAAACTACCCAAAAACCTCAACTAAATCCGGAAACCCTAAGAGTATCTTCCCCAGTGGAGTCGCAAATTCTGTTGTTGGGAAATAATACCCTACGAACTAGCAAGCTAGGGCTGAACTTGCATGCAGATTTTGACCTTTAAGAAATGACCTTCTAACCTACCACCCCAAAACTTAAACCCCTCTTTCAAGACATATGCATGGAAAGGAACTACTAACATTTTTACTGATGTTTGGTGTAGATCCTTCGTTGCGCTTTGCCCGCTTCTTTGCACTGCTCCTTCCAAATTTAACCTGCAATCAAGACAAAACACTATGCATGCATGCTATTTTTCTACTTGAGGGTTAGACATTAAGCATAAATTGCACAAATCATAAACAACTCATGCATTGGGATGGGAAAAGTATTCTTTTATTAATCTCAAGATGAATCAACTTACAATAATGATAGAGACCGGCCACCGCTCCTTGATCCTGATCCTGGGCTCCTCCTCTTCTTTGTCCTCCAACTGCTTTGCTTTAATTCTCCTTAAGCTTGAGGAAAAACATAGCAAAGAAACTCTGCCCAATTGCCGAATCCATTTGTCCCAACCCTTTAGCCTTTCCTCAAGCTTAAGGAGAATTAAAGCAAAGCAATTGGAGGACAAAGAAGAGGAGGAGCCCAGGATCAGGATCAAGGAGCGGTGGCCGGTCTCTATCATTATTGTAAGTTGATTCATCTTGAGATTAATAAAAGAATACTTTTCCCGTCCCAATGCATGAGTTGTTTATGATTTGTGCAATTTATGCTTAATGTCTAACCCTCAAGTAGAAAAATAGCATGCATGCATAGTGTTTTGTCTTGATTGCAGGTTAACTTTGGAAGGAGCAGCGCAAAGAAGTGGGCAAACCGCAACGGAGTATCTACACCAAACATCAGTAAAAAGGTTAGTAGTTCCTTTCCATGCATATGTCTTGAAAGAGGGGTTTAAGTTTTGGGGTGGTAGGTTAGAAGGTCATTTCTTAAAGGTCAAAATCTGCATGCAAGTTCAGCCCTAGCTTGCTAGTCCGTAGGGTATTATTTCCCAACAACAATATGATAAGGAGTTTTATGCCATAATTCAAGACTTGAATAAATGGAGACATTACCTTGTTCCACAGGAATTTGCCTTGTATAGCGACAACCAAGATTTACAATTCATAATCAGGCATGAAAAATTGAATCAGAGGCATGCAAAGTGGATTGAATTTATGCAGAATTTCACTTTTGTCATAAAACATATTGTTGGGAATGCTAACAAAGTTGTTGATGCATTGAGCAGGAGATGTTTGATTCTGCAGGAGTTTTGGGTGAAGACCTTGGGGTTTGAACACGTTAAGGATATGTATTGTGATGATCCAGACTTCAAGGAAGAATACAAAGCATGTGTGAACCCTGTGCTGAGAGACAGGAGCCAGTGGACATAGTATATGATTCAAGAGGGATAGTTGTTCAAGGGAAATCAGTTGTGCATACCAAAATGCTCAATGAGGGATAAAATTTTGAAGGAAAAGAATAGTGGGGGATTGGCTGGACAGTTTGGCCATGATAAGACATTTTCACAGTTGAGAAATTCATAATATTTGCTAGGTATGAGAAAAGAAGTGATAAAGTTTGTGAACAAATGAAAAATCTGCCAACATGCAAAAGGAAAAAGACAGAACACTAGATTGTATCAACCATTTCCAACACCAGAGAGGCCTTGGGATGCAATAAGCATGGATTTTTTGTTGGGACTGCCAAGAACGCAAAGAGGATGTGATTCCATATTTGTGGTCATGGATTTTTTTCAAAGATGCCACACTTTATCCCATGCCAGAAGACCAATGACGCAACACATGTTGTAAATTTGTTTTTCAAGGAAGTTGTGAGACTTCATAGATTACCCAGGAGAATTGTCTCAGACAGAGACACAAAATTTGTTGCTCATTTTTGGAGAATACCATGGAAAAAGTTGGGGACATATTTTTCCTTCAACTCGGCTTATCACCCTCAGAAAGATGGGTAGACTGAGGTGGTAAAAAAAAGTATGGGAAACTTATTGAGGAGTCTAGTCACTAAGAATCATAATCAGTGGGATCATATTTTGCCACAATCAAAATTTGCATGCAATGACTCACCCAACAGGAGCACTGGAAAGAGCCCATTCCAAATACTGTATGGAATGCAACCCAGGGGAGTATCTGAGTTGAGAGACTTGGAATAGAGTGATATCAGAAGCGTTGGAGCAGAAGATTTTGCTGCAGAAATGAAAAAGCTCCATAACCAGATCAGAGGACATTTGCAGAGCTCTAACCAAGAGTACAAGCACAAAGCTAATCAACATCGCAGAGAACTTCAATTTGAAGTAGGAGATCAGGTTCTAGCACATCTCACGAAAGAAAGGTTCCCTAGGGTGACATATAACAAGTTGAAGATGAAGAAGATAGGGCCATGTAAGATATTAAGGAAGTTTGGTGCAAACACCTATGAGATTGAGCTTCCAGATGATGTGGGCATATCACCCATATTCAACGTTTCAGACCTATACCCTTATAGGGATTATGACTCAGAGGGATCATAAGTTCAAGAGAAGATTGACTGGGAGAAACAAATGCCTATAGCAGAAAAACCACAGATGGAGAAGATAATTGATCAGAGGATTAGTAAATAGACCAGGAGGAAGACCCATCTTGAATATCTGGTCAAGTGGAAGGGACACCCAATAGAAGATGTTAGTTGGGAAAATGAAGATGATATCCATAAGCATGGAAAGTTGGTGCAGGAGCTCATGGACAGGAGTCCATAAATTTTTGTCCAGGGGAGTATTATACAGGAGCATCGTCAGCGAACACACGTGGTAGGAATACTCATCGCCTGAGGATCATTTCAGAATCTGAAACGCTGGGAGTTACTGCGAATATTTTGGAGATGATTGGAAAAATGGAAGAAAATCAAGAGCTTGGAAGTGGATGATCACGAGTGATCTGGGAGTTTCACTCCTAGCCTTGAATGTAACAAAACTTAGGTAGCAGTTAGGTTTTTTTTCAAGTAGATGAGTAATCGGGGGGAACCCTAAGGACCCTCTAAGATAAATAGAGGTTTTGTACACCCAAATGAGGCTGCTATGAGTTAGTAGGAGATTTCTGAGTTTTTAGTTGTTGTTTAATTAAAGTTGTAGCCAGTTTTATTTTGAATGAATATAGTAGAGGAAAATTGATCCAATGTGTGGATGTTGTTATTTCTTGCAAATTTCCTGTTATTGTTGTTTCCATAAATGAATGTATGAAATTGTAATATGTTAGTATAAGTTTCAATTGTTTCTCTTAGGAGAGTTTCGAGTGCAAGGAATGCACATAGTCCGCAAGAGGTGAGTTAACCTCAAAGAAGCACAGGAGAGATACCGTTGAGTCTTCACCAACAGAAATGTAAGGAGTGCATAGGAAGAACTCTGTGTTGAGTTCAAAGAGAGAGAGACGGAGTTACTGAACACTCTATAAGGAGGAGCTCTGCAAGGTGTGCATCAAGAAAAACACTAGGAGGGTGAGAAGAATTTATTTTCAAGAAATCCTTCGGATCTAAGTTTATTGAAATCCCTGAAATGCAAGGAGTGCGCAGGAAGTTGAAATATTCACGAAGACCAAGCTCAGGAGAGATACCACTTTTCATAAGTGCAGAAAAGGTCCAAGAGATGCACTCACAGGAGGAACAAAGGGTGAGGCCCTTGGATACTTAGAATTTTTTCTAAGCCAGAGGAAGTAAGAAGCTCAAGAGGGAGAGTGACAATGGTCATTGGATCATCGATTTAGAGGAACAACAATTGTATGATCAAATCAAGGTGTGTGATCCTTATGGTTTCGCACACGCAAGAGAGGGGACTTGCCAAATTTCTGAAGTCTCGAAGTAATTTGGGACCGTTCGATCGTCCAAAGTAAATCTCAACCGTCCGATCATCTGAAGTAAATCTCAACCGTTCGATCATCCAAAGGAAATCTCAAGCGTCCGATCGTCCGAAGGAGATCTGAACCGTCAAATTTGAAGAACAAGTGGTGTGAATCTGTGGATCCTAGATAAAGAGCCGAAGTAAACGTCAATCGTCCGATCCAGAGGGCAGGTGGCATAAATCTGTGGGCTTTGGGTAAAGACTCGAAGTAAATATCAACTACCCGATTTGGGAGAATTAGATCTGAATCATTGGTTTGGAAGAGGCAGGTCTCATTCGTCAGTCCAGAAGAACCGTCAAGATCATAAGATCGATGATCACACTTGATTGCGGGGCCAAAAAGTGCCCCAACATTAAAATTTTGAGGGCGAGATGCAATCGAAACCATGGTATCGATGAAGAGGTATGTGGCAACTGGAGGTAAATTGTGGGGAGAAAAGAGGTTGATCCCAAAACATTCTTGGACGTGACCACAATTGTTCTATTATGCAAGGACATAGCCCAAGGTCACATGCGATAGGGGGCTAACGATAAGAGAGATTGCACCTGAAACCTGAGAGTTCAGTCGTGCGAAGAAGGAGGTCACGGGGGCCATAGAACCTACAATAGAGCACCGAAAAGACCTATGGTAATTCGTAAGTGAGACCATCAAGGTCTCAAAGAGCCAATTTGGCTCGAAGTTGAAGATCCTTGACCCGGAGGTTGCGTTGCCCTTAGAATAGAAGGGGGGTGTTGCATCACTGTCACTGTCACATCAACCTGTAACCTGTCAACCTGTCATTGTATCCAACTTGACACTCTCAACCTGTCCAACCTATCACTTTCACTGATACTCAAATATATACTCTCACATGGATCATATACCTGTTGTTGGAAATATATGTATCAATTCCAGACATCAAATGATCAACCTGGGGCTCATAAGATTTGAGATGCATGTACAAGAAATGCGGAATGAAATCCAATTCTAGCTTATGCTAACAAACTACAGGAAATGAATCACTAAGCAATGAATGAAAAGAAAGGAAACACACTGAAATGCATTCTAAGGAATTAGATCTATAGAAGAACTATCTAATTAAAATACAATGAAAGTAGCAAAGCATATGTAGAGAATGGGGGCCCCTGCAAACCTAACACACGTTGTGAAAAATCTTATAGACTAAATGAGTACTTCAAAGACGGGTAGCATATCAACAACTGACTTTTATTGAATGAAATGAAGGATTACAAATGTTCAAGCATGGATCTCCAATACTAATTCCATCCTACCTCCATACTAATCCCCCCTCTTCTCCATGGTTGTATATATATACAAAAAAGAACAAGGGGATGGATCAAAACTAATTCCCTCAAATCAGCCTAGTCTAAGCATAATTAGCTTACAAGATATTTTGTTTCATCTTTAAAGTTGATCTTGGTTTGCAAAGATAACCAAGACAGGATTACAAATTATTTTACATGAAATAAAAATGTTAAGAATAGCTTGATTCAGTGTCCTTTGCTGACTGGACACACCCATTCATATGGAATATTGGAGAAGGCAGACACAACTGTAAATCTAGACAAACCTAGATTGGAAAAACATCGATATCTCCCTGATCGTTCATGATTTTGGAAATATGCCCATGTGTCATCTAAATAGACGCATTCTGTAGAAAACTCATTGTTGGGACTCAGAAATGTTGTATTTTCATCCACCTTTCCCTTCACTATTCCTTACATTTCATCGCCCCATTAAACCTTCATCATACCATTTTCATAAATACATTTGGGTTTCACATCATTATTTTCCACTTTATTCATTTTAGTATTAAAAGTGAATTTATGATTAAATATTAGAAAATATACATGTTTTCATATATATCTCAATTATGTGTGAGCTTTGTAATGTGTAGGAATATGTGGATGATTAATTCAAAGAGACTTCTCGAATATCTCTTCAATCATTCCAAAGGAGATAATTATTCAAGCCTCTTTTCAAGGAGAAGATCATGGAGATTTGGTTAGAATATCTTAACTAAGATATATGAGAGATATGTGTGAGGATTTAAAGGGATCAAATCTTGTAATAATGGGAAAGTAGTT
>ML783746.1:207886-225975 GCA_009831015.1 Picea engelmannii
CTTGCCCTTTCCTTCCACCCAAGAATATATGAGAGATAATAAAACTTTACATTAAATCATCACCATCAACCAATCATCACACAGAACCTAATAATGCTTCCTGAGACTTCTTCAATTTATGCAAATCTTCAATTCTTAGTGTAATCTGATCTTGTAGATAATATTACTCAGTCTATTCTTTGAAACTCCTCTAATTTTCACTCCTTGAATCCTCCCCAAAAAGAGGTTATAGAAATAATGGTAGACTTTATTCAATTTTGGTCTATTCAGAAGATCCAACTTGTACAACATGCCCCGCTCAATATTTAACATCCAATTCTAAAACTCCCACAAAAGAAACTACAGTCTGTACTCTTTTCAATGGAAGTGGTCCCACTTCATTTGGATTTTGTATGAAGACGTTATGACTGTTTTACCCGAAACACATGTTTATTGACTAGCTTCAGGACTGGTCACAAACCCTATCTTCCACAGAGTGTATCTCCATAATTATAGTGAATCAAGAGCTAAACTTTTTACTAGAGGTACCTTGATATGTCTTCTCAATACCATAGCGATTTCACCATCTGAATCATTCTAGATTTTTTTTTATAGCAAACATGGTAAGATGACCTGAAAATAAGATACCTTAGAACACATCACCAAAAGACCGCATCCTCCCTTGAAATCCAACATTCTTTTACTTCTTCTTCCCTCTGAAATTTGACTTGTATCAAATGAATGTATAATGATGTTTATTTATACCATTTATGTCACTTCCTTTTAACATTAGGGTCGACCTGACACTTTCTTATTTTGTAATTATTTTTTGTAATTATCTTCAGGGCCTACATGTACAATTCACTTTGTCATCTTCAAAAATCCATTTCTCCTCAACCATGAGGATCCACGTGACGTGACACATACCACTAGAAACAACATGATCTATACTATCCATCCATGGGTGTTGTATCTACATGTGCATTTTCCTTCATGTCAAAATACCTTCATCAATCTTGCGGTCCAAAACCCATGACTAGGGTTGACATCAATGACAACAACCAATCTTCCAACATGAAGTGCCTCAACCATATGCCAAGAATATGTTCCAAATGTGTACGAATCATATATCAAGATCACCAACAAGTTCCTCTATCAATGTATCGCTACCAATAACATCATCAACCATAGAACATGCCAACCATGTACCTCAAACAAGTGTCATATCAATCATGATATACCTCAACCAATTACCATAAACCTTGTGCCAATGTATCCAATATATCTGAAAACAATGTATATCAACAAGTAGACCTCAATCAACATGCACCATACATCCAGTGATGTGCCTCAAGTCATATACCAAGGTCCTCAAACACATGGCTCAAGCATGCTCCTCAATGTCACCAAGATACAATATACCAAAACTCAATTATGTACCATAACATCTAACTAAATGAGAAACCAAACCAACAAGTAATGCCTCTAATCAATGTACCATCACATTACCAAGATGCACCAAAACACATGCTATCATCACCATCATGCATATACCATAAGATATACTATCATCACCATGCATGTACCATAACACCAAAACCATAAGCCTTAATCCTTACCTTTGATCCTGTAACTGACATGTTACTATGTAATCTGACATGTATCTTCTTCCATAGTCAATCAACAACCTGGTACTAACATTTTCCCAAATTTGCAAGTTCCTCGCTAGACAACCATAGGAAAACAAGCGAGGGCCTCACTAGAAAATAATAGTGCAACAAGCGAGGGCCTCACTAGACAAGTATTGTGTAATCCACAAGGATAACCTAAATTAGGGTTTCCTTAGTTTCTTCCGCTCCCCTCTACAATCCCGAGAATCTTGCACTTCTCTCACTTCACTACCTCATAATTTTTCATCGCAAACTAGCCAAAAGATCACAATACTAGACCATAACATTCAGAAGATAGATATTCAATTGTAAGTGTGTGTGTATTTATGAGAGACTCCTTGAGGTGTTTAGACTACATCAAATGTACCCAACCAACTCATCATAAATCTCAATCATACAAATGTCAATCAACTGTCCAACATCTTTGGACCTCTCCAAGGGTTGACATAAATCTCCAAGGGTTGACACCAATCTCCAAGATCACTCTCCAAGGGTTAACATAAATGACAACCAACTGTCCAACAACTTTTGCATACGATCTTTGTTTTAGGCACACGATAGCCCATTGGAAATGTCTATCCGAGGACTACACATTATGCCATCACACTTTGACTTTGTCTATAGTGTGGCTGTGGCGGGCCCAAAAAACATTGTTTAGGGCCTCAAAACGCCCCCAAAAGTTTAGGACCCGAAAAGCTAGAAAAAAAATGCGAAGATAAAAACTGTAACTATCAAGATGAAAGTTGCATGTGAGCTCGCTAGAAGAGGTGGGTGGCCACCGATATCCACCTAGATCAATGTATCTTCTTTTGTGCCCACTTTGCTTGATAGAACCAGGCCATTCTTTGAAGGTAGGTCACAATAGAGAATGAAGAACATATTTTAGGGCCACTACAAATTGCTAGAAAAACTTTATATGTAATTTGCATTTGTGTACTAAATCCTATTAAGGTATCAGTTATTTGTAGTTTTAAAATATTATTTTGAACTAATATATTTTTTGATAAAACTAAATAAATGTCAAACATTTATAATTTTTTGAGTACTTGCCTTTAATTAATTTAAACCATTAACCTTTTGAAGGCTACTCATTGTCACATACAACAATTTTTCCTAAACGGATCTTCGATACATTTCTTAGTATCTTTGCAATGCGATCTGTATAGTGTGTGAATCCATTGATATGTTTCTTTGAAATTTGGTTGCAGATATTGATTTACTATGCTGCAAATTCTTTATCTTATATAAGATTATTAGTATTTTTTGCTTGTGCTCTATTCATCGCCAAGATCCAAACACATCCTCAAATGAATTATAGAATTTAAAATGAATTATAGAATTTAAAGGAGGTTTTCACAATTTTATTCTTAGCTATTACTTTCCGTACTATTAATGATATGACAGATACTAATAAAGTAGAGAAAAAAATGTTCTAGAAATAGTAAACAGATACTTTCAATCTAGGAAAGGTAGACATAGGGGCTAACCCATAAGTTTTCTGTCATCTGATATTCTCATTTTTTTTATGCTCTTGTTGTATGGAAATTCCTTTCCTAGTTTTATCAGGGGAAGAACACTACAAGACTTTAGAGAAGAAAATTTAGTTATTTATAATCAGGTCCTAATAACCCTGAGGGAATAAATATGTTAGCCTATTTGTTGCTTGGAGCTACGGAAGGAAGTGCTGGTTGTAACCTGCCTGAGGGATGTCCTCAAAGTAGGTCGTCATGCTGAAAGGAAAGGAATGTGAAGGTGCTCCTCATAGCTGGAATCATATGAATTCACACATTAGTATCAGTAGTAAAGGTAGCACCATAAATATTTGATTCATTCAAGCTTGAACTCCTATTCATACTAGAATATCCAGTAGATAGAAACACTCTTGAAGGTATAGTAGATTGTTTCGGTTTCCTTTAGCATTTTTTTTTTAACTATAATCAGTTCAAAATGTATTGTTGCAGCGTCCTTGGAATATGGATAGGTATATTTTGATAATTCAAATAGAAGAAGTCAAGCGTAAGCAGAAGAATATTTTTTTAACACAGGAAAATTGGTGGAATATGGATAGGTATATTTTGATAATTCAAATGGAAGAAGTCAAGCATAAGTAGAAGGATACTTTTTTAACACTCTAGAAAATTGGTACAAAATGGGAAATTGGTTCTAGCAGAGAAACCTTTGGAGATGTAGATATGGAGGAGAAATTTGTGAATTAAGGATAAATTTCAAAATTAAAAGGTTGCAAAAGATTAGAGAAGGAACATGAAAATTCAGTGAGTATACCATCCATTCTCAAAATTGTCAATTAAATTATAATCTACGTGATCGTGGCTTAGTATTGGAGTTGCCACTACTGTAAGTTGCATCCTCCCTTCCCATTAAGATGATCTTGTATTTCAAGAGCACAAATTTGGACAAGCAAAGAGGGTATTTGAAAAAACAAAGTTGTTTCTTCTATACACATATCAGTTCCAGATGCAAGAGGCTATTAATATACCCATCATTATTAATTTATATATTAATATAAAAAATAAAATTATTTAAATTAAAAAATTAAAAACTAATTTTCTTTTACAAATATTAAAGTTAATAGGTAAAGAAATAGAAAGTCAACTCCAATAAGACTTCGAGTAAAAGACTATAATACTGAGAGAGGCACAGACTATAATAGAGAATTTAGTTATTCAAACATAATATTAAATTTGCATTTTATCACTCTTCAAGTCAGTTGCTGAAAATTTAGAGCATGGAGAAATGGAGCCATTGGGAGTTTTACAATGAAGATTTGCAAGTTTTTGAATGTAAAATATATAAGGGTTACATGGCAGTGCAGTCCCTATTGTGTGAGAAATATATGCTGAACAATGAAACTTAGTATAATTAAATGTATAATGAATAGTTTTTATCAAAAGAAAATTCACATAATAAAAAAAAAAAACATTATTTTCTATACAAAGATTATAATGATAAGAATAAAGTAAAAATAATTAACATAAAAATTTGTAAAAATAAGGGAAAAAACAAATTGTTTAAGGCTTTTGTTAGACGAAATGGTTTTTTTCTACAGAAATAATCACTTAAATCTACAAATCCAACAATTTCGGGTAAATATCCTAGGAAAAAATCTTCATTTCATATAATCTTTAGCCAACTACATTGTTCAATGTGGAGTAAAACTTAGTAAAAGATGATATGTGTGAAGACTTTGCTTTTGGTAATGTTTATTAATGTGCAATGCAAAATATCCAATGTGAAATTTATTAAATAATTATTTATTGATTAATTATTTAATATTATTAATTGATTGTGCAATGTGCAATGTGTTGTTGTTGTTTATGTTCGGAGACTTTTGCACATCCATGCACAACTATGGTTCTGTTACATGGTTTGTGCGTCTGCATAGGTATGGTATTATTTATTAAAGTTCAATGCACAATATGCAATTTATTAAATAATTAATTATTATTAATTATTCAATATTATTTATTAATTATTTAATATTAATTAATTAATTGTTTATTATTTAATATTGCAATGTGCTCTTTTTTTTCGTTAATACTTTTGTACATATATATTCCCCCATACATATTGTATTATTTATTAATGTGTAATGGACAATATGCAATTATTTATTAATAATATTAATTATTTAATGTTATTTATTAATTATTTAATATTCCAATGTGCAATGGGTTGTTGCTTATGTGTAGAGCATAGGTATATCCACACACCATGTAGGGTATTATTTATTAATGTACAATTTGTACAGTATGCAATGAGCAATTTATTAAATAATTTATTAATTATTAGTTATTTAATATTAGTTATTAATTGCGAGTCCCCTATGTCGAGTAGAACAGCGGAATGAAGCGAGGAGGAAAGCCAACGTGGCTAGGGCCGAAACCCTAGCCGCCTTCGGTCTGGATTTTCATTTGCAGGAGCTCGGATCTGTCTGTAGCAGCCGATCAGAGCGTCCCTCCTGCGACTTGCACGTCAGAGTGTCCCTCCTGCGATTTGCAGTGGTTAGAACGTCCCTCCTGCGATTTGCACGCGGTTTTGAGCAGCGGTTGTGCCTCTGCGTTTTTCTTGTTTGTAGGTAGTTGCCACCTTGCTACGATGGCCCCAAAAACGATTGCCGAGATGGAAGAAGATCCTCTGGAAGAATTCAAAGCATTAGTCCGCTCGGCAGGACCTAAATCCAAGTCTTCTTTCTCATCCAAGTATGTTAAGAAGATGGAGGAGATCCCTTCGCTGGAGCTATCTCCAGAGGAGCCTTGCAATCTTGCCCTCCTTCTAGCAGAAAACGCCCTCATCGGTAAGTTTACGGGGTTATGGCCCAGCCCCAAAACGGTGGATGCATGGATGGATGATCGCTGGAAGTCACTGATACAGGGAGAAGTCTCTTTGTGCGCAGTAGGCAGGGGTTTTTTTGTCTTCAGTTTCTTGAGGACAGAGGATCGTGATCTAGTTTTCAGATCTGGACCCTATTTCATGGGGGCGAGAGGGTTGTTCTTAGCCCCCTGGACACTTGACTTCAATCCCGGAGCCGAAATCACCGCAGCCCCTGTTTGGGTTAGACTGCCTCATCTTCCCTTGCATCTTTGGGGGAGAAGATCTCTAGAGGACATTGGAAACAAGCTTGGGCATTTCCTGGACAGTGTGGAGCCGAAAGGGGATCAGTTTACCTGCACTCGAATTTGTGTTGAGGTTAACCTCGAGAAAGGCCTTCCGGAAGCCATTAAGCTCTCCCTGGGGGAATGGTTCCATATCCAGGAGCTGGACTATGAGCAGATTCCTTTTAAGTGCCTCTGGTGCCATGCTTATGGTCATTTCACAAAAAGCTGCCCCAAAGTCTCTGGGGATCTGGGACCAGTCAAAGAAGATGATTTTCAACCAGTTTCTAACAGACGAAGGCAGCCAAGGCGAAAGGCCCCACTACCCCAGGCTCCGAAGGCCACTCATTCAGCAGAGGCAACTCTAGAAAATAAAAACAGCTTTGATGCGTTGAAGGAAGATGAAGCCCTAGATCCAGAAACAACAGCAGTTACGGGAAATCCTCCGACAGGCGAAAGCTTTCCGRAYACCACCCCTCYAGAGTCAGTAGCAGCGAGAGAAATTCGRGACTCAGTTCCGGAGCCMCATGCCCCTGCAGGTCTAGTTGTTTCAACCCCCTCTAGCGGCTCGGTGGAAACTTCTGACACTRAAGACATTTCAGTTCYGTCTYCACCCCTTACCCGAGGGARAAAGACCAACAAAGMACGYAGAGAAAAGGAGGCTGCCTCCAACATTTCTTTAGGTTCTCAGAAAAAGCTGGATCCCTTTTTTAAGGGGAAAGTCTCATCCTCCTAGGTTTAATGCTTTGCTTCTGTCTCCTATTGTGCTCACAGTTTGTGAGAATTTACTCATGTATGCACTTTTTGTCATATTCTCGACTTAGATCAAGAAGTAAATGGGATTGTACTCCCCAGTTATTCAAAAGAAGGTTGGCAGCACCGTTAGAGGTCACCAACCTTCTTCAGCTTTGTAATTCTCTGATTCTGGTTTGCCAGGAAGCCGCTTAATACATTCTAACCGTTCTTGTCAAAAAAAAAATATTAGTTATTAATTGCATTGTTGGTTATGTGTAGAGACTTTTGCAATCCTTATGTGTGGAGAATTTTGCACGACATGGCTCTGTACCCGTGCAGAGACTTAAACTATGAAAAAGAGAGATAATTTTTTTCTCAACCTAAAAACTAATCGGGTGCACAGAATTTTTCTTTGACTATTTGTCTACACCTCCGCAAAGGTATATTCCCTACCTAAAGATGTTAGTGGTGCATATATGAGTAAGAAAAAATATTTATTCTTTATTAAATAATTAATTATTTAATATTAGTTATTAATAATGCACAATATATCCCCACACAAGTATATCCCCACACAACTTACCCGTACATTGTATGTGCATTATTTAATATTATTTAGTAATTATTTAATATTGCAATGTGCAATGCATTGATGCTTATGTGTGGGGAGACGCACATCTGTACAAGTATATCCCCGCACANATATATATATACACACACACACACCTCACTTGTACATGCACATGTTCCAACCATCCACTAAACGTGTGGAATTCAATTGATGCCACCGACCTAGAAATAAGATGTTGTTTTGAAGGAGCAATCACAAGCGAGGAAAAAAAATTAAATCGCTTGCAACAAAGTTGAACTATAGAAAGAAGTGATAAATTTTTGGTTGATGCACAACACAAAAAACGATTGGCATAGTCAAGGCCTTCACCAAGGTTTGAGACTCGTGTATGCAACACTTTGTACGTGCACCTGTTCTGCACCTGTATATCCACTCGTCCTGCACCATACATGCACCAACATCAGTGCCACATCGTACATGCACTAGTTCCTCACCCGTACATGCACATGTCCCACACTCGTACATGCACATGTTCCAGTCATCCTCTAAACATGTGGAATTAAATTGTCACCATCGGCCTAGCAATAAGACATTGTTTTGAAGGACCAATCACAAGCTAGGAAAATAAATTGAATCGCTTGCAACAAAGTTGAACTGCAAAAAAAAAGATTATTTTTTTCTCAACACACAAACTAATTAGTGGTGAAATTGATGAAAAATTGATTTTTATAGTCTCAGTCCTTTGGCGGGGACTAATAAGGGATAATGAATTGTTTTAAATGATTCTAATCATATCCAAGAAAAATTTCAAAGTTGTCATGGCTTGTTACATGATAATGATGAAGACCTTTTTCATTCAATGAATACAAATATAAAACCCACCAAATTTTGAAAGGTTTTTAAAGAAAAGAAATAAGGGATAATGAGTCTTTATAATTAATCTTTATAGTATCGAAGAAAAACGCCAAAGTTATGGCCAAAGTTGTCATGGTTTATATTATAATAGTTGAATTGGTTAACTACATTAAGTATAGAGATAAAACCCAATGTGAATTTCACATTAATCCAACTATTCGCTAATGATATGATAACCCAATGTGAATTTCGGATTAAGATAACTATCTTCATGGTCATTAGAGGTATTGGGAAATGAGAGAGGGAGAGTAGATATTATTCTTACACATTAAATTGTGCGTGAGCGCTCTATTAAATAAAAAATCTGCGTACATATAAATACACAATTCTTTGTCTCAATATAGAAGAACTAACTTGATGTACCAATATACTTGGTCAAGAAAATATCTCAACCTCACACCAATATAGGAAGCATCTAGTTGGAGAGAATCTCTCAAATCAAACTAGTTCGAATCACTTCCTAAAGACGAGGAACAAAGTCTTTATGTTGATAACAAATCTAACTAATCATGACCAATAATATCAAATATGATCACAAGAAAAGACAAGTGGGAGTTACATATCCCAACACTCCCCCTTAACAACTACTTGTCTTTACAATCATCAGGTCAGGTCCTCATCATCACCAAGTCCTCCAAATCAAAGCACCTCCTAATCAACAAAGTCCATGTTTGGTACAACTTAGTACTTTCTCTTCGTACCTCGATCATTCATCACCAAACTGTCAAAGTCCATATAAATAAACAACCATCCATCGAAATGCATGGATCATCAGTTGCTACAACCATCACTTTAGTAGGATGTCCTTCGGGTACATGGTTCATTAAACCTCTTGATGAAATCCCCTTGAATATACAACTCATTGTTTTTAGACACCTCGCAGAGTCCACTAATAGAGCATGCATTCGGACCGTGACATGGCTCACTCTAGGTATTAAAAAACTCTAAAAAGAGGTTTATGCACTCAATAGTGATACACGAAAAAGGGGTATGCATGCCTAGTCAGGTATTACAATGATATTCCCTTTACATGTTACATAGATACATGTACATACATTACATACTCCATCCCATGGAGATAATGGGTACATAATAAAACATTCCAAGGACCAATACATCGTATCAATAAAAATTACATCATAGACTTGTTATAAAACAATGTGTAACTCACATTAACATATGGTCATGATTTTTTTTTATTCAACTCAATTCACACAATTTACCTTGTTTGTCCACAAACATCCTGTTTCTTCCACACGAATGTCATTTTCACCAGTTTCCCTTGGACTAATCTCTTTGTTGTTCCAAAAAAGTATCTATGTTCATCTTTCTTATCATTCCAACATCTTCCCTTTACAAAATAGACTAAGGAATGATTTTATATCACAAAATGTTACCAAGCGGGATTTCAACTCGTCAAAAAGAGATAAATTATATCATCTTCCTCTTTTGTAGTTGTTTACATGTTTGGAGTTTTCTTCCATGTCTTTGACATTGGACATTGGACGCTCAATGTCATTGTTACTTTATTGTCTTGGATTCACTTGTGATTTGTTAGAGTGGTTGATTCTAACAAAACCACTACATTCATATTGAGTTAGATACACTCAATGTAAATGCCACTAACTCCAAAACATTCACTTTGGATTTTCCAAACTTCATCTTATACTTGATAGATTACTCAATTATAACAATGAATCACATATTAAGTTGAGTATGTTCAATATGTTACTTTTTACAAACTCAAAGGAAATTTAAAAGGCATATTTAAATTACCATGGTCAAATATTTCTCACCATCACATTTAAGGATTCTCTATTGTCATCTAAGTTTCACTTCAATCTCCAAAAATTCTATCAACTTGTTTAACAAAACAATTTAAACTACAATTAAAACTGTGCAACGTAATTTTTGGAAAATTTCCCTTCACTTCCTTGATCTCCTTTCCAATAGCCACCGTGGTCCTAACGACCTCTACCATCGCTTGTCTTCTCAGGACCACAACCCACTCATAGTTCTCAGCTACGTCCAAGGTATCAAGATCTGCTGTTAGCCTAACATATTCCTTCTTCAACCCATCAACCTCATTAAAGTGTTCACTTTCTTCATTTAAATGTCATACATCTTCTTCATTGCATCCTTTGTCTTCTTATTATCTTCCCGTACATCAGCAATAAAGACACGATTATTTATGTCCTTTGATGCTCTGTATAGGTGAGATATGAAATAACTTTGTCTTGATTAGTCCTGGACAAATGCAACTGTGTTCGACACTAATTATTGATGCCAACAAGTCTATACAAACTATCATTGATCCTTCTTTCTTCAACCTCATTCCTAAGACATCAACGAGTATCATTTTCTGGTTAACAACCTCATGAAATTATCAGTGATCCAAGGAGGCATGCCAGCCCAAGAGAAAAAAAATATTTGCACCACCTAAAGAAGTTGAAATCCCCCCTAGATTCTATGCCTTCACCTCACAAATTTGACTTCTCTTGTGCACCATGCAACAGTGACATGTTAGGCTCAACCCAGCTGACATATATGGCGATGTGTTGGGAACAAAATTATCACCAATGCCCATCTTTGGAAATCCAATTGTGGGTATTGAAGTCCTCAACAATTAGCTTTTGTGTAGTCATTGATGGCCTCCTTATTCTTCTTTTACAGTCGAGCCATTCCAAGCAATATGTTTTGGAAGGGATTTCCCAAAGTCCCACAAAAATAAAGAGAAGGAATATAACTCTTATTTGATCGATTTTTTTAGTTCCTAGATTCCTCTATCTTCATTGAGCGCGACTATGTGAGGGAAAACAAAAAACAGGAATAAGAATGATTAGATAACTCCATGCAAAGGACTTTTAGTCGAACCACATATACAAGCCACCAGTTCTCAACACTGATAGTTGATGAGGAGCTCGACTTTGGTCAAATCTCTTTGCTTCTTAAAAAAATACACTAGTTGTTATCAACATTCATGATCATTTCCCTTTGAGAGATCTTACACTAGGAATTTATTATTGCGTTTTTGTACAATTGTGTTTGTGTATATATATTATTGTGTTTGTTGTTGAAGTTGGAGTGTCTCACAATCAACATCCTCCTAAATAATAGAATCGAACAACTCATGTAGAGATTGACTCTACCTCTCAATAAAAAAATACATTATCAAACATAATCTCCTCATACATTATTAAGACAAGTAGGAGTTACACAATCTAACACACCCCTTAATGAGTACTTGCCTTAATCTCTGTTAGGTATTTATCGAATCATGTCCTCATCTTCTGTCATTTTCATTCTTTGGATTGATTCATCTTTTGGTTTTGTCTCTCAGTGTGCTTCTTCATTTCTTCCTCTCATCATAAATCATCCTTAGATTTTGCAGTTTACCCCTAACCAGTGCAATGATCAAGTGGTTTACAATGAAAAAAAACAATCAATCCAAGTTGTTTATAGTTGACCAAAAACATCACACATAATTGGTTTCGGATGACCATGAATATTGCACACAAGTGGTTTTAGTGGACCACGAACCATCATGATGGGGGAACTAATTTACAATGCAAACACTCTCTTCGGATTTCTTCACTATAATATTTATCCTCGAACTTTTTTCTTCTTCCTTTTGTACATACTGTTACGCATCAAAATTACTCACTTCAATGATGACCTATTGTCGTCATTACAAGTGTGTCATTTTAGCCACAAGTGTCGCAAGTGTCATAGACATCATACAGTCATCTTGCCTATGTCATGTCTCGAATGACATCACAAGGAACACTTGAAGACACCCTCAGAGACTGGTTAAAGAAGGACATATCATTTTATGAAGAGTACAAAGCCTTTTTCCTTGAGAAACCCACTTAAAAATGAATTTTGAAGGGAAGCACTCCCCTACCCACTGTCAGGGAGTGCCAGCACTCCTTGCCCTCCTTTAGGGGAGCGTTGCAACACTCTGCGCCCCATTTTAGGGGAGCGCTGGGATTTTTTGAGGAAATTTTGGGCAGCACTCCCCTACCCACTAGAAATGAGTGTTAGTGCTCCTTGTCCTTCTTTGGGGGAGCGTTGTAGCACTCTGTGCACGATTCTGGGGGAGTGTTATGATGTTGAGAAAATCAGGGGAAGATCCCCCTTATCTTTGAAATCAGTTGGATTTGAATCTGAGGTCAAGGCTGGATCTTAGGGAGGATCCACAACTGATGGAGAAAGATCCTCAACCTATCCTAAGAATCTCTAAGGTGGTTAGGCCTCTCCAATCTTATATAAGGAGGCCTTCTCATAGTGAAAGACATGGAGAAATTGAGAAATATCAAACTTAAGATCTCATAAGGAAGGGAAGAAATTGAATACATCAAACTTATGATCTCATAAAGGAGATAATCTGTGAAGCATAGTCATTTTGTTTGTGGATCATTTGAGAAAGGGGTTGGACAAGGAGAGCTTGGAGAGGTTGTTGCAACTTCATCAAAGGCCTGTAAGTATCTCTATTGAGTTCTCATTAATACATGTGCTTGGCCTGTTTCCTTCAAGATTGTGTATACCTACATGAACTTGTCTTTAATGGATAGATCTAGTTTCAAACTAATCGTAGTAGAATAGGAAGCATGCTTTGTCTTTGATTGGATTGCAAGACATGTTGGAGAGCTTGTGGATCAGAGCTCAACTTGGAACTTGGCGAGGACAAACATCATAAAAAGGTACATATTCTTCCTCTTCTCTATATATTAGTTTAGCTAGGTTTAAAGGGATTTCAGTGACCAAAGTTAACACCTTTCTGTCTTTATATTAGAGATTTAGGATCCAATAGGGAATCCACCTATCCGTAGGGGGATTTTCCTGTAACAAAAATTGGCGACTCCACTGGGGACTGAAGCTTTCAGTTTTGGTTTCCTTCCCAGGTATTGTTTTTTTCCTTTGATCACTTTAGATCTTATTCATGTTGTGTTTCTGATTCTTAGATGTGTTGTTGGCTCTTGGATTCATCCCATACACAATGAATTTCAAAATTTTCTTGAGTTTTTTGAGTTTTGGGCAAGTTTTTATTCTTCTCAGAGGCTAGCACTCTCCTGCCTCTTTAACCAGAGCTCCAACACTCCCTTGAAGTCTCCCACAGAGCGCTGCAACTCTTTGGTGTATTTGGCACAAGAGCGCTAGTCTTTTTCTGCTGAAAACCTTTTGGGAATTCATCTCTGAGTGTAGTTTTTTGCTGATTCATCTGCTTAGGGTTATCACCATCTCAGTGTGTCTTTGTTTTAGCCTCCAAACTTTTGATTTCTAAGAATTCATGATGTTTTGTTTGGATTTTTGACATCTTCCTTCCTTACTTTGAGTCATTATTCTTCTTTGATATTTGGAGTCGATCTACTACTTTTTTCATTTATCTGATTGAATGAAAGTTGTTTTAAGGAAATTCAAAGATCTATCCATTGTTCCATTTGATATTTAAGGTGATTTTTCCCAAGAAATTCCTCTTGTATTTACTTATATGTTCTCACCTTTCAGATCACTTTTACTATTTATTCATCATCCATTAGCCTTCTCCTACCTTCACTAGCAATTTCACCATTTTTTACGCATTCTGGGTGAGTTTTTCTTCATTTTTTTTTAACTATTTTTTGAATTTATGGGTGGATCAACGCCCCCCTGTAGGCCATATCAGAGATATGTCACTCCCCTACAGTGATTTAGGGAGTGCTGCAACACTCTATACCCTTAAGACTGGGAGCGTTGGTCTCCTTTTTGGAGGAGTTTTTCCCTTTTCTACTCAGATTTTCTCATCTTGTTTTGTGGAAGTATTTACCTATAATTTGTGATTGGTTTGTGAAGTTATTTAGGTTGATATTTGGTGCTTATAACCCCTTATTTTCTTTATTGGAGCTTGAAACTTTTTCCGAAATGTGATATTGTCTTTTCTAGCTGCTTGTTTTGTCGGGTCAATTTTGAGTGATTTCTCTTTCTATCTGTTTTTTCTTGGATTCTTCTCTATAATTTTTTGTGCTCCTTGAATGCTTGATTGGTTTTAGAATCCTTGATTGTGTTCTTGTTAGAATAAGTTTCTACTTGTTTTCTTTCATACCTCATTTCTTTGAGTGCATGCTTTATTTGAAACCTTTGTTGCTTCGTGTCTTTTGCTTCTGCATATGACTCTTTCTTCTGATTGAAAGTTGTGGAGCATTGAAGGATTTGTATTTACTTTCTTTATACAATATAATCAAGGAAATAATATAGATGCATTCTTGTTTTTGGGTAGTGAAACTATTTTTCATTTGAAGTAGCGAAATTGCATGGTTTTTGGCATATTTTAGTCTTAAAATCTTAAAATTTAATAAAAATCATTTCTCACATTTTTTAGTCTTAAAATCTTCAATTTTTTTAATGGTTTTTGGCATTCTTGGGGTGGCCAAGAATCATGTATTGGTGTACAGTCTCTTGACTCATTTCTTGAAGATCTTGACATTGATGAGTTTAATAAAAATTTTGGGACATTATGCATTTGGGAATGATAAAAGTTTCTCCTTCTCGTAATATAGCTTTTATTGAAGTGAAATATTTGAATTCTCATTTCTTTGCATTGTTTAGGGTTGGTAAAAACATCATTTAGTCCATTCCATGTTCCTCTTGAGTACACAACAACCTTAAAATCAAGCACTAAACTAAAATGTATCAGACATTTTTACATTTTCTATTAGCAAATCTACATTAGCTTAAGGTGTAGGGCTTTGGAATAGGTGCGAAAGATAAATTTATAAAGCTGTCAAACAAACTTAGCATCTTGCGATAGGGAGAGAAAATCCAATTTTCGTATTGGCTTTCTGGGTGCATGATCTGTCCAACAATTTTTGCATACAAACTTTGTTTTAGGCGCACGATAGCCCATTGGAAATGTCTATCCGAGAACTACACATTATGCCATCACACTTTGACTTTGTCTACAGTGTGGCTGTGGCGGGCCCAAAACACATTGTTTAGGGCCTCAAAATGACCCCAGAAGTTTAGGACCCGAAAAGCTAGAAAAAAACTGCAAAGATAAAAACTGTAACTACCAAGATGAAAGTTGTATGTGAGCTCGCTAGAAGAGGTGGGTGGCCACCGATATCCACCTAGATCAATGTATCTTCTTTTGTGCCCACTTTGCCTAATAGAACGAGGCCATTCCTTGAAAGTAGGTCACAATAGAGAATGAAGAACATATTTTAAAGCCACTACAAATTGCTAGAAAACTTTATATGTAATTTGCATTTGTGTGCTAAATCCTATTAAGGTATCAGTTATTTGTAATTTTTAAATATTATTTTGAACTAATATATTTTTTAATAAAACTAAATAAATGTCAAACATTTATAATTTTTTGAGTACTTGCCTTTAATTAATTTAAACCATTAACCTTTTGAAGGCTACTCATTGTCACATACAACAATTTTTCCTAAACGGATCTTCGATACATTTCTTAGTATCTTTGCAATGCGATCTGTATAGTGTGTGAATTCATTGATATTTTTCTTTGAAATTTGGTTGCATATATTGATTTACTATGGTACAAACTCTTTATCTTATATTAGGTTACTATTATTTTTTTCTTTTGCTCTATTCATCGCCAAGATCCAAACACTTCCTCAAACGAATTATAGAAGTTAAAGGAGTTTTTTAAATATAAGGCACTGTACGGAGCCGAGTATACTATACGTAACAATTTTATTTTTAGCTATTACTTTCCATACTATTGATGATATGACAGATCAAACATGTTAAGAAATAGTAAACAAATACTTTGAATCTAGGAAAGGTAGACATAGGGGTTAACCCATAAGTTTTCTGTCATCTGATATACTCATTTTTTTAATACTTTTGTTGTATGGCAATTCCTTTCCCAGTTTTATCAGGGGAAGAACACCAGAAGACTTTAGAAAAGAAACTAGTTATTTATAATCAGGTCCTAATAACCCTGAGGGAATAAATATGTTAGCCTATTTGTTGCTTGGAGCTGTGGAATGAAGGGTTGGTTGTAACCTGCCTGAGGATGTCCTCAAAGTAAGTCGTCACGCTGAAAGGAGAAATTTGTAAATTAAGGAGATGTAGATATGGAGGAGAAATTTCAAAATAAAAAAAATTCAAAAGATTAGAGAAGGAACAGGAAAATTCAGTGAGTATACCATCCATTTTCAAAAGTGTCAATTAAATTATAATCTACGTGATCGTGGCTTAGTATTGGAGTTGCCACTACTATAAGTGGCATCCTCCCTTTCCATTCAGATCTTGTAGTTCAAGAGCACGAATTTGGAAAAGCAAAGAGGGTATTTGAAAAAACAAAGTTGTTTCTTCTATACACATATCAGTTCTAGATGTATGAGTCTATTTATACACCCATCATTATTAATTTATATATCAATATAAAAAACAAAATGATTTAAATTAAAAAATTGAAAACTAATTTTCTTTTACAAATATTCAAGTTAATAGGTTAAGAAATAGGAAGTCAACTCCAATCACAGACTAATTCAGTGATTCAAAAATAATATTAAATTTGCATTTTATTATTCTTAAAGTCGGTTACTAAAAATTTAGAGCATGGAGAAATGATGGAGGCATTCGGAGTTTGTCTATACAAAAGAGATAATGATAAAAGGAAAGTAAAAATAATTAACATAAAACTTTGTAAAAATAAGAAAAAAAACAAATTGTTTATTGTGGAGTAAAACTTAGTAAAATATGGTAAGTGTGAAGACTTTGCTTTGAATATTTAATATCTCCTTATGGTAATGTTTATTAATGTGCAATGTGAAATTTATTAAATAATTTATTATTTAATATTATTAATTAATGAAATATTAATTATTTATCAATTATTTAATATTATTTATTTAATTAATTATTAATTATTTAATATTGCAATGTGGAATGTTGTGTGAAGACTTTTGCTTTGACAGCAGTTTATTAAATAATTGATGATGATGATGATGATTATTAACGTCCACTAAGACCTAATTGGTCTATCGGACCTTAAGAGGGTAAGTCATTACTTGTGATTCTTTAGAATTTTGTTTTTGTGCTCGAAAAACATTAAGAGAAGCTTTCCAAGATCACCATACTTTTGTTGAGTTAAGAGGTTAGGAAGGTTGGTAGTGTGATCAATATTTTGAAAATGAGATCTAATATGGGTATAGGCTGGACAATCTAAGAGAAAGTGTTTTTCATCTTCAACCTTCTTAGTGTCACAAAGGTGACACACTCTTTCATCCCATGGCGTTTTAGGAATTGACCGACGCCTAGTTTCACTATGGAGCTCGTGAGAATTTGCTCTTATCTTAGCAATGCTTATTTTTCTCTTTACACTTGGTAAAACAGATAGATAATTTTGATCTTCTAGATTATGATTGATTACATCTTTATAATACCTTAATTTTATTTTTTCCTCTAACTCTTTATCACACCACATTTTTTCCTTAAATTTTGATTTGACGTTATTTTTAATAGTATCTTTATTCTGCAAAATGGTTTCTTTCATGATTTCCTAATAGTTTAGCCAAGACCGGGAGTCTTTATGCCATCCTCGCTTGAGTCGATGGTGGTTATGACTTGATTTTGAAGCAATTTTAGGTAGCC
>ML783746.1:229859-273501 GCA_009831015.1 Picea engelmannii
GGGATTCCAACCACTATGTCCCATTGACATAGCCATGCCATTTGTGGCTACTCAGGAAGATTCAGCTCATGTCCAGTCTGAGGATGATAAGGCAAACAGCTTCATTGAGCACATTCAACACATCCGCCAACAAGTTCATGACATCTTGGACAGAGCCAATGCTAAGTACAAGCAACGACATGATCAACATTGGGTGCCCCACAACTTCCAGGTGGGCGACAAAGTGTGGCTGCATTTGCAAAAGGAGCACCTCACTGGACCCCACCGTAAGTGAGGCCATACACCTTCACCAAGGCTGTAGGGGAAAATGCCTTTGAGCTCAGCATTCCACCATTCCTTGGTCTGCACCCAGTGTTCAATGTGGACCTCCTTCGTCCCTACTTTCCACCTCTATTAGACACATTTGACATGGCAGAACAACTCACACCAACAGAGTTAAATCTAGACTGCATGGAACAGGCCAGAATTGATCAGATCATGGATACACAGATCAAGCACACCCAAAAACAAAGGATACCACTATATCGAATTGTCAAAGCAGGCCAACTCCTTCACCAAGGCAAATGGCTCACCAGGGACCAAGTTCAACAAAAGTTTCCTCATCTCATGGAGGAACTCAACGCAATGGGGACCATTGCTTCCTAAGGGGGGAGGAATGATCCAAGTGGATATTTGTGGCCATCCACCTATTCCACTTGGACCCCCACCATTGCTTCTTTCTTTTTTTTAGTTTCCGCATAGTTTACTATTTTTAGTAGTTTTTTGGGTCCTGAACTTCCGAAGCCGTTTTGAGGCCTAAAACGACGCTTTTTGGGAAAACAGGGAGCAACATTGATTGTAGATCATGTTGCTCACCCTAAAGTTGTAGTCCTCGGATAGATATTTCTAACGAGGTATGGAATGCATCAAACAAAGATCGTATGCCAAAGTTACGTCCCCAGGAAGTTGATGTACCAACTTACCCAAACGGGGCCCATAGTCTTGGCGTTTCATCTCCTAGGGTTAGGTCTTTAGATGTTTAGGGTTTTCCATTGTTTCTTAATAATAATAGGCCTTCGAGCCTCATTGTAATAGAGTTCAGAGGCCAGTAGCCACCACATCTCTTCTCAGAGATAAGCTACCAATGCCCTAGCTAGTTTATTTCCATTCTATCTGTAAGCATATTTCAGTCATTTGTTATTAATGAAATGAAGTCTTATTTCCACTGTATCTCTATGTTTATGTGTATTTCTGTATTTCATTGTGTTTCTACATAAATCCGGATCAATACTTCACATCCATAAAGAATAACAGGTGTAACAAGAGTCTCAAAGAGGAGTTTCTTCTTATCCCAACTCCAAAGATAAATTGATTTACAATTGTTTTCAAGCCCATAATAATCTTCCCATCTCCCAATAATCCTTTTCTCAATGCTATAATTCCAATTGAGCTTGTGGTGAATATCAGTTCCAAGATATTTGTATGAAGTCACTTCCTCCAAGTTGTTGTTTTCATATACAATGGTATCATAAGGGATCTTATTGGATTTAATAATCATGACCTTAGTCTTATCAGTATTAACAATCATACCCATATTGGAGAAAAAATCCTTGAGGATTCTTAGTTGGTTTTCAAGATCATGGGGACTCCTTGCCATAAGAAAGATATCATCGGCATAAAGAAGAAGATTGATGACTATACCAGTGAGAGTAGGGCCGACACAACCTGCTTTTTCCAAGCTTTCTTCTAACTTATCAATGTATATGCCAAAAAGGGTAGGGGACAAGGGACAACCTTGTTTGACTCTGATATTGCAGTTAATCTCTTTTGACCAGCCCTCAGTGTTTTTAAACTTAGCAATAATGTTCTCATACATCCTTATTGCAGCAATCCTCAACTCGAGAAGAAATTTTATCTCTTCCAACCTATTCCAAAGGTTTTTCCTAGGAACCATGTCAAAATATTTTCTAAAGTCAACAAAACAACAAAAAAGATTGGTTTTATTATTGCAGAACTCCTCTGCAATGATCCTAGAGGTAACAAGATGGTCCACAGTTGAATGATATCTCCTAAACCCGGCATGGCCTTTAGCTCTTTTACCGTGACTTTCTTGCCAAATGTTAATCTTCTTTTCCAAAATAATTCCATAAAACTTGGCTAAAATTGGGCTAATCATAATGGTCCTATAATTAGAGGGAATGTTTTTATCCCCATTTTTAAAAATAGGAATGATGAGGCTTTGCGTCTAGGGTTTAGGGAAGCCTTACTTGACTGTTAAATTGAAGAGCTTGTGTATGTGAGGGATAAGGATTGGCCCTCCGATTTTAAAAATTTCAGCTTGGTAGCCTTCAATGTCCTTAGCTTTCCCATTTGCGAGCCACTTAACCTCGAACTCTATGTCATCTAAAGAAAAAACTTATTCCTTTGTAGGGACAATATGAATGTTGTCCATGGCATTAGAGAACTCGTAAAGACTTTTAAGGTAGGAATTCCAGTTCGTTAAGGGAATCCTATTATTTTCTTTAGTATTGCGTTTTAGAATTTGGCTCCAGAACTTCTTAGGATCCAGCTTGTATAGTTGTGAAAGTTGCTCTTGCCTTTTATTGATATAGTATCTTTTTTTCCTTTTAATTAGGGCTTTGTATGTATTGATCTTGTCGAGTTTTAAGGGCTCATTAGAAGCATCCCTAATGGCTTTCCTAGCAATTTTACATTCTTTATCATACCAAGGGTTGGTTGTTCTATTATTCATTTTATGGGACACCTCGAAAGAGAACTTGTTAATAGAAGTGGGAAGGGTAGTTGTAAAATTATGATAGAGTTCTTCAATGTTGTCCTTATAAGTTAGGAGATTTAATTTACTATTTAAATCCTCTAAGAAAATGTCAACTTTACTTTTGTCAAAGCGCAAATTCCTTTGATTATCAGAATTCTCTTCAATGGTGCTCCTATGCATGGAAAATTTTAGAGTTAGGGTTAAAGGTTTATGATCAGAGTCAGGCTCATGGTCATTTAAAAGGTAAAAAGTTGTTATTTGGTTGGAAACGGGGATATCAGATATCACATAATCTACAACACTACTACCTAGCCCATGAATACAGGTCATTTGGTTGGAGTTTGGCCACTTCATTACTCCATTGTAGATTATTAGCTCTTGAGAGCTGCAGAGCTTGACCAACTCAGAACCAAACAAATTCTCAATTAGGTCTTCAGAGCTTCTTTTGTAGCTATTAGATAAATTATTAATTATTTAATATTATTTATTAATTAATTATTTAATATTAAATAATTAATTATCACCGAGGTGTAGGACAGTCAGTGACAGAGTGTGCTATTAAGGTACTCTGTGATGTTAAAGTTACCGGTTCGAAACCTGAGGGGACAAAAAATCTAGCCATGTTAAGGGTTGGTGTGGCTTAGGCCAGGTGCAATCCCCGGGGAATTTTGATGGCTTAGATGCCCCTGAGTCACGGTTTCTCAGCCATAGGCTAGTCACGCAGCACAGGTATTTCCCTACATAGGTATGGTATTACTTATTAAAGTGCAATGCACAATATGCAATTTATTAAATAATTAATTATTTATGATTATTTAATATTAATTAAATAATTATTATTTAATATTCCAATGTGCAATGAGTTATTGTTATTTGTGAATTTGCACATATATATTACTGCATACATATATTATTATTTATTAATGTGCAATGGACAATATGCAATTATTTATTAATAGTATTAAATAATATTATTTATTAATTATTTAATATTGCTATGTGCAATGCCTTGTTGCTTATGTGTGGAGACTTTTGCATAGGTATATCCCTTCAGAGTATGGTTTTGTATCCGTACATTATATGTATTGATACATTTTCTTTAAAATTTGTGCAATATGCAATGTGCAATTTATTAAATAATTTATTAATTATTAGTTATTTATTATTATTTATTATTTATTTAATATTAAGTAATTTAATATTAATTAATTAATTATTAATTATTTAATATTATATAATTATAAATTATTTAATATTGTGATGTGCAATGCATTGTTGGTTATGTGAAATCATGTTATATTCCCTGCACAATCATGTTATATCAATGCATTGCTAGTTATGTGCAATCATGTCTACACTTCCACATAGGTATACATATACTAGTAAGAAAAACTATTTATTCTTTATTAAATAATTAATTATCTAATATTATTGATTAATTAGTTACTAATAATGAGCAATATGCAATGTGCAGAGACATTTACATAGATATGCCCCGCACAACTACGATTCCATACCCGTACATTGTATGTGCATTATTTAATATTATTTATTAATTATTTAATTTTGCAATGTGCAATGCATTGATGCTTATGTGTGTGGAGACGCACCTCCGCACAAGTATATCCCCGCACTTGTATGTCTCTTAGTTGGTATTACAATCAATATATATGATGAAAGAGTGTGTCACATTTGTGACACTAAGAAGTTTAAAGATGAAAAGCACTTTCTCTTATATTGTCCAGCCTATATCCATATTAGATCTCATTTTCAAAATAGCTGTCACACTACCAACCTTTCTAACCTTTCTAACCTCTTAACTCAACAAAAGTATGGTGATCTTGGAAAGTTTCTCTTAATATTTTTTGAACACATAAACAAAATTCTAAAGAATCACAAGTAATCAATTATCATCTTAAGGCCTGATAGACCAATTCAGTCTTAGTGGATGTTCATCATCATCATCATCATCACACACACACACACACACACACACACACCTCGCTCGTACATGCAGATGTTTCAACCATCTGCTAAATGTGAGGAATTCAATTGCCACCACTAGCCTAGAAATAAGATATTGTTTTGAAGGACCAATCACAAGCCAAGAAAAATAAATAAATCGCTTGCAACAAAGTTAAACTATAGAAAGAAGTGATAATTTTTTGGTTAATTCACAACACAAAAAACGATTGCTATAGTCCAGGCCTTCGATAAGGTTTGAGACTCATGTATGCAACACTTTGTACATGCACTCGTTTTACACATGTACATCCACCCATCCTGCACCATACATGCACCAGCACCAATGTTGCACCTTACATGCTCCAATTCATCACCCGTACATGCACATGTTCTGCACCTGTACATGCACATGTTCCAATCATCCTCTAAAGTGTGGAATTAATTTTTTTCCATCAGCCTGGCAATAAGATGTTGTTTTGAAGAACCAATTGCAAGGTAGGAAAATCAATTGAATCGCTTGCAACAAAGTTGAACTACAAAAAGAATCGATAATTTTTTTGTCAACACACAAACTAATTAGTGGTCAAATTGATGCAAAAGTGATTTCTATAGTATCAAGACTTCAATGGGGACTAATAAGGGATAATGAATTATTTTAATTGATCCTGATCATATCTAAGAAAAATGTCAAAGTTGTCATGGCTTGTAACATGATAATGATGAATACTTTTTTCATTCAATGAATAGAGATATAAAACCCACCATCTTTTGAAAGGTTGTTATGAGAATAAATAAGGGATAATGAGTCTTTATAATTAATCTCTATAGTATTGGAGAAAAATGCCAAAGTTTTCATGGTTTATATTGTAATATTTGACTTTTGTTTCATGGCCAAAGTTGTCATTGTTTATATTATAATAATTGAAATGGTTTCCTACATTGAGTATAGAGATAAAACCCAATGTGAATTTCACATTAATCCAACTATCCACTAACGATATGATAACCCAATGTGAATTTCAGATTAAGCTAACTATTCTCATGGTCATTAGAGGTATTGGGAAATGAGAGAGGGAGAGTAGATATTATTCTTACACATCAAATTGTGTGTGAGTGATCTATTAAACAACAAAATAGAGTACATATAAATACACAAGTCTTTGTCTCAAGACAAAATAACTATCTTCATGTACCAATCTACTTGGTTAAGAAAATATCTCAACCTCACACCAATCTAGGAAGCATCTAGTTGGAGAGAATCTCTCAAATCCAACTAGTTCAAACCAGACGAGGAAAAAACTCCTTATGTAGATAACAAATCTACCTAATCATGACCAATAATATCAAATATGATCACAACAAAATACAAGTGGGATTTACATATCGCAACACTCCCCCTAACAAGTACTTGTCTTTACAATCGCCAGGTCATGTCTTCATCATCAGCAAGTCCTCTAAATAAAAGAACCTCTTGATCAACAAAGTCCATGTTTGGTCCAACTTAGTACTTTCTCTTCGTACCTCAATCATGCATCACGAAATTGTTAAAGTCCATATAAAGAAACAACCATCCATCGAAATGCATGGGTCATGAGCCGCTACAACCGGTTTACTAGGATGTCCTCTAGGTACATAGTTCATTCAACCTCTTGATGAACTCCCCTTGAATATAAAACTCATGGTTTCTAGACACCTCCTAGAGTCCACTCATAGAGCATGCAATTGACCCGTGACATGGCTCACTCTATGTATTAAAAAACTATAAAATAGAGGTTCATGCACTACAAATCAATAGGGATACAGGTCAAAAGGGTATGCATTCCTAATCAGGTCTTACAATGATATTCCCTTTACATATTATATATAGATATGTATGTAAATACATTACATACTCCATCCCATAGAGATAACAGGAACATAATCAAACATTCCAAGGACCAATACATCATATCAATAAACATTACATCATAGACTTGTTATAAAACAATGTGTAACTCACATTAACATATGGTCATGGTTTTGTTTTATTCAACTCAATTCACGTAATTTACCTTGTTTGTCTGCAAACATCTTGTTTCTTCCACACGCCTTCAATTTTCACCAGTCTCCCTTGGACTAATCTCTCTGTCATTCCAGAACAATATCTATGTTCATGTTTCTTATCATTCCAACATCTTCCCTTTACAAAGCAGACTAAGGAATTATTTTACATCACAAAATGTTACCAATCAGGATTTCAACTCATTAGCAAGAGATAAATTATATCATGTTCCTCTTTTGTAGTTTTTTACATGTTTGGAGTCTTCCTCCGCGTCTTTGATGTTGGACATTCAATTTCACTGTCATTTCATTTTCTTGGATTCACATGTGATTTGTTAGAGTGGCTAATTCTTAAAAAACCATTACATTCATATTGAGACCACTACATTCATATTGAGTTAGATACACTCAATGTAAATGCTACTAACTCCAAAACATTCACTTTGGACTTTCCACACTTCATCTTACAATTGTTATATTACTCAATTCTAACAATGAATCACATATTAAGTTGAGTATGTTCAATATGCTACTCTTTACAAACTCCAAGGAAATTTAAAAGACATATTTAAAATTACCATGGTCAAAGATTTCTCACCATCACATTTATGGATTCTCTATTAGCATCTAAGTTTCACTTCCATCTCCAAAAATTCTATCAACTTGTTTACCAAAATAATTCAAACTACAATTAAAATTGTGCAACCTAATTGTAGGAAAATTGCCCTTCACTTCCTTGATCTCCTTTCCAATCACCATCATGGTCCTAGCAATCTCTACCCTTGCTCCTCTTCTCAGACCACAACCCGCTCATAGTTCTCAACTACGTCCAAGGCATCATGATCTGGTGTCAGCCTAACATATTCCTTCTTCAACCCATTGACCTCATTAAAGTGTTCACTTTCTTCATTTAAATGTCATACATCTTCTTCATTGCATCCTTTGTATTCTTATTATCTTCCCGTACATCAACAATAAAGACAAGGGTATTTATGTCCTTCGAGGCTCTGTATGGGTCAACTATGCAATAAATTTGTCATTATTAGTCCCAAACAAAATCAACTGTGTTAGGCACTAATTATTGACGCCAAAAATTCTATACAAACTATTGTTGATCCTTCTTCCTTCAACCTCATTCCTAAGACATCAATGAGTATCATTTGCTTCTTAACGACCTCATGAAATGATCATTTCTCCAAGGAGGCATGCTAGTGCAAGAGAAAAATTTCTTTGCAGCACCTAAAGTAGTTGAAATCCCCCCTAGATGTTATTCCTTCACCTCATCAATTCAACTTCTCTTGTGCACCATGCAACATCGACATTCTAGGCTCAACCTAGATGACATATCTGGTGGTGTGATGGGAACAAAATTATTACCAATTCCCATATTTGGAAATAAAATTGTGGGCATTGAATACCTCAACAATTATCTTTCATGTAGTCATTGATGGCCTCCTTATTCTTCTTTTATAGTCGAACCATTCCAAGAAATATCTTTTGGAATGGATTTCCCAAAGCCCCACAAAAATAAAGAGAAGGAATATAATTCTTATTTGATCAATTGTTTCAGTTCCAAAAATCCTCTATTTTATTGATCGTGACTATGTGAGGGGAAAAAAAAACTAGGAATAAGAGTTATTAGATAACTCCATGCAAAGTGCTTTCAGTCAAACCATGTATACAAGCAACCATATCACAACATTGATAGTTGATGAGGAGTTCGATTTTGGTCATATCTCTTTCATTCTTAAAAAAATACACTACTTGTTATCAACATTCATGATCATTTCCCTTTGAGAGATCTTACACTACCTTACTTGTCCAAATTCTTTCACTGACATGGTGCTAATGAATCTGGACATCATCAAATGACAGACAAACCAACACACTATTGCATACACACAACAACAATCACCTCAAACTATCTACTCTCACCTAAGCTAGGCTTCCATTTCCCTTTCATTTACCTAGGCCCTCCCAAGAGGGTGTCAAGCCCATTTCCACTATGATACCATATTAAGAAATGGGAGAGGGAGAGTAGATATTATTCTTACACATCAAATTGTGCATGAGCCCTCTATTAAACAAAAAAATATAGTACATATAAATACACAAGTCTTTGTCTCAAGATAAACGAACTACCTTTATTTACCAATCTATTTGGTTGGAAAAATATCTCAACTTCACACCAATCTAGGAAGCATCTAGTTGGAGAGAATCTCTAAAATCCAACTAGTTCCAACCACTTTCTAAAGACATGGAACATACTCTCTATGTAGATAACAAATCTACCTAATCGTGATCAATAATAATAATAATAATAACAAATGTGATTACAACAAAAGACAAGTGGGAGTTACATATCCCATTAAGAGGATATGATATCATCACTATTGGTGAAGGAAAAAGGTTGAGTAGGCATGAAACATAACAATATTTAGAAAATATCTTTGATAAAAATAAAATAAGAAAAAGAACAAGAAAATATAAAGATAGGAAAAAGGAAAAAAAATGTAAAGACACTAAGGAAATTTTCAAGTGCTATTGTTGCAGGAAAGTAGGACATATTGCGGGAAACTAGAAAGTCACACAATGGGGTTCTATAAGGAAAGGTTAATGGAAAAGGTAAGAGTGATGTAGGATTGATAGTGGAAGACCTAATGATTGAAAATTTAAACACTAATTGTGCAACAAAATTTGGTGTTTACGGAGAACAAACTAAGTGATTGTTTTATGTGGTTGAGTCTTCAAAACAAGGAAGATTTTGAGAGGGTTTAGCTCAACATGTATTCTTGTCTAATAATTTGGGTGTTTGGAAGTTTAGAAAGGTAATTTTTTTGTAATGACTATTATTTAGGGATTTATGTTGTATGTGAAGACAACTTAGGTATGTGTGTTGTTGGGAGTGTCTTAGTTGTAGGATAGTGAGTTAAAGTAGGGAGGTTAGATGTTGTTGAAGTTTTCACTAGGAATTTATTACTATGTTTGTGTACAATTGTGTTTGTGTATAATTATTATTGTATTTGTTGTTGAACTTGAAGTTGGAGTCTCTCACAACCAATATCCTCCTAAATAATAGACTCGAAAAACTCACGTAATGATTGACTCTACCTATCAATAACAAAATAAATTATCAAACATAATTTCCTCACAGATTATTAAGACAAGTAGGTGTTACACACTCCAACACACCCCCTTAACAAGTACTTGCCTTAATCTCCATTAGGTATTTATCGAATCATGTCATCATCTTCTGTCATTTTCATTCTTTGGCTTGCTTCATCTTCTGATTTTGTCTCTCAATGTGCTTCTTCATACTTCCTCTCATCATAAATCATCCTTGGATTTTGCAGCTTACCCATAACCATTAAAATGCTCAAGTGGTTTACAATGACCATAAACCATCAATCCAAGTTCTTTATAGAGGACCACAAACATCGCACATAAGTGGTTTCAGATGACCATGAACATTACACACAAGCGGTTTCAGTGGACCATGAACCATCATGATGGGGGAACTGATTTACAATGCACACACTCTCTTGGGATTTCTTCACTATGAGCTTTATCCTCGAACTTTCTTATTTTTCCTTTTGTACCTACACAAAAATAATTAACTTGAAGTGCTTCTTCCTCTTTCACCTATAAGCAATTGATCATCGATGTCCACATAAAAAGTAATCTATCTACCAAGATACATGGGTTCTATCCGCTATACTCACTAGTTCTCTAGGAATATTTTTCACATGCATGGTTCATCAACATGTTAAACTCTTTTTTAATCATAACTTGTTTCCAACCAACTCACACTTAGATATTACTCCATCTCACATTCCCCCCTTAATCAAAGATTTAACTTCTCTGACTCACCATCAAGCTTAGATACAAGTCCACTTGTAACCTTCGTACCTATCTGAGTGGTTGATTCCAGAACTTGATACCACATTCTCTTTAGGCATAAGAGGGATACACACTGCATGATTACACGAGCTACAACATTAATCCATGTAGGCCTAACTCAACGGTGCTTACAAAACACCTAGGGAATTCAACTTACCTATGGAAAAGATTTACAACTTAGACAAAAACTTCTAGGGCATTGGGCATAACTAATCATGCACCCCCTACAACACATATGCATCAATACAACATTTCATCTCATGTACAACAATAATTCCAATTTTTTTACTAAATGCCCAACAAATTACAATCCCATTACATATGACCAAAATATAAACCCATTTACATCTCATCACCATGCATACTTTATATCTTACCTCTTTTTATGGAGACTTCTTTGTTCTTTACCAATCACCATTGGTGTCTAGGTTCATTCTTCATTCTAGATTTGTTATTCCTTGTTAGAGTAGCTAATTCTAACAATGAAACAATATTGAGTTAGCTAAACTCAATATCTATAATGTCCTCGAGGTGTAGGACATTCGGTGACAAAGTGTGTTGTTAAGCCACTCTGTGATGTTAAAGTCACCAGTTCAAAACCTGCCACGACAAAAAATCCAGCCATGTTAAGGGTTGGTGTGGCTCAAGTCGGGTGCGATCCCCGAGTGATTTTGATGGCTTAGATGCCCCTGAGTCATGGTTTCTTAGCCACGGGTTAGTCCCACAAGTCACGGACAAACTAACAAACAAACAAAAAAACTCAATATCTATAATTTTATCATTGACCATAACTTAAATTCAAGAGTGTCAGATACCACCAAAAATGCACTTTATACTCTCGTTACGATATGCTTATTACAACAACAATTTGTGCCCAAAACATCAGCCAATAAAAAAGTAGGATCATTACCAATTCTTTTACCTATGCAATGAGAGTCTTCCTTCTTTGTCTTTCACCATTTATCTTTGTGTTCTAAAATCCTTTGAATTTTACATCACAAGTATGCCTTTCATTGTTGTTGTCTTCTTTCCTCTTTCACTTACATTTGTAATATTCTTCACGGATATGTCTTTTGTTGGAGTTGATCAAGGTTCAAAAAGACCCCTATGACTATGGTATGGAAAACTTAATTAACACATCCTTGTCATAATTTTACATACTCAACTCAACTTTGTCTTTATTGTCACTCCAAACTTGACTCAACCAAACTCTTTACATTTGGCATTCATTCAATGACTTGACATGTGAAATAACTTTCACTAAATTTGATTCTTTACATTAATTCTTACATCAATATCATATTTACTTTGTTCCACGAAGGAATTTAACTCAACAAAAACATCAATATCATCTCCTTATGACACCAATAAGGAAAATGTGTTAAGACATTGAAGTAAGGAATTTTGAACCTTGGCTTCCCTTTTGTCAATCAATGCACCATATCAATACCTTTACAAGAAAAACCCACAATCCTTTGAATTCATTTTACTGATATTCAACACTAGAAACCAAATATATGCAAACTAACAAATTCTTTAAAGGGAATGTAATCATTGTCATCCTTTTAATACTTTGAAAATGAACAATCAGTGGCATGGACCAAACCACCTTTGACCTTCATACCAAATTCGGCTACTTCTCACCTGTAGTTCGAGCCTTGCCAACTTTCTCTTGGGTTCTTCCTTGACTATGAAACATCAATATGCGGAGTTCATATTTGTCTTAAACCACAAGTCACTTTCTATACCCTCTATTGGCTCCATTTGTGCTTGGAATTCGACACAGTCTTGACACTAGCATATGATTTGATAGGCAACTCCTACGAATGATTCCTTTTCACCAGTAACCCCATTGACAGTTTCTTCCTCACACAAGTGCCTCAGATGGCTCTTCTCCCCATGCAAGTGTCCGAGATGAATGATAAAACCAACAACAATAGATGCCAACACCCGCAAGATAAAACCAATCTCTCTATCAAGATAACACCTGTTGCTAGAGCACCAATGACTCCAGATACATTTGTACAACAATGACAAGGGAAATAAAAGTTGGTGTTCCAATAGTTGACTTAGAGAAATAAAAGTTGGTGTTCCAATAGTTGACTTAGAGTAACTCAAGAAAAGACAAATTCTGTAGTCCCAGCCATGTTCGTAATACCTTGATATATTGCATTCTATCAATCCAATCTGCAATAGTGGGACCAAAAAATGCAATAGATGCAGCCTCCACAACACCATACAATACAATAAGTAGAAAGGAATCTGGCCATACATATATCATGAACAAAATTGCTGAGAATTCTTAAATTTATTTAATAGATAAGTAAAAAGTGAGATCTACATTTATATATAAGATATTATAGATATGATATTTACATAGAAATTATATTATTTTTTTTTCATATATATAAAATTAGATGGATTTAGATTCATATGTATCTGCATTTAAATAGATTTAGATGCATTTTAATTGATTAAAAAAAAATCTAAATGTATTTTAAATAATAAAAAATTTTACAAGAAATTTGTCTCTTTGATCTTTTTAGTAAGCTTTTTTTTTTTACACAGAAAAAACAGTTACACTGTTATTTTTATTAGAATCAAGTGTACCTCGGAAAATGATCTGTTTGATCATGGCATATTAAAAAAACTTCTCCCCATCTAGTTTTTTTTTAAAAACAAAAAGCTGTGCTAGTACTATATGGCTTCTATTGTTAGCTGTCACATAGAATTACATAATATATATCTATTGGTTATACATAGAAAAAGAAGTCTTCTTTTATCATCTTTGGCTACTGTATATCTCCAATATATAACTACATTAGAAAATCTTGAAGTTCCCTGTACTTATGACTTCCTCTTTGTAGTATTCATCATAATAAAACCAACTCGATGTGCTGTCCACAGTTTTCTTGGAGAGATTGTCAACTTCTGGATTGGATTCTCTGTGAATGTGTATGAACTGAATTCCATCGAAACTATCTTTTAGATTTTTTGATTTGTTCTTCTCAACTGTGAAGATATAACACATTCAGATTGTTGATTCCATTATCCAATCAACAGTAACTTTGGAGTCCCCTGCTACCATCAATTTACTTATGAAAATAGTAACCTAGTATTTTTCATTTTGAAAGATTCAATAAAGCTATTGCTATTCATTACTTATGAAAATAGTAAGCTACTATTTTTCATTTTGAAAGATTCAATAAAGCTATTGCTATTCATTTCTCTCGTTCTTTCTAAACCTTCTTGAACTTTGGAAGTATATACAACCATATCAAGATTGCACAGAGCGGGCCGTAGAAGACCAAACAGAAGAGCGTGATGATCAAAACAGTTGCACCCACACTGGCATCGTAACCCATGGCTGGACTGGTCCTCCTGTAGAAGCTATCAAATCCCTGTACATGTCTCTCAGGTCTGGTACTGTGCCGCTTATCCATAGACACAGCGCTTCTAAACCTTTTAGCTTTAGAGTTATGATGATGCTTGTGCTCGGGATTGACATCATTACTTTTCTCCACATGTCCAGTGATCGAAACCCTAGCAGCACCCTCGGCGCTGCTTTTCTTCCCGATTCCCTCTCCCGCGCTCATCACAACCGGAATCCATCCGTTCTTCGAACCCACGAACCTCACCAGGGCCTCTGGCACACCAGTCTTCTGCGCAATATATTCTCTCTGGGTAGAGAGCTCGGAACAGACGCTCTCGAACTTGTCAAGCCCTCTGGTGGAATAAGGATTCGGCCTCTTCTTATGCTTCTGCCAGGATCTGGGCTTCGGCAAGACAGCGATTTCTTCTGCTTCGCCCTCCACTGATATCCTTCCGCAACGCATTAATTTCTTCCCTGCGATAGACACCGAATATCAATTGATCCTAGACCAAGAGCACTAAAACCCAACTCACAAAATAAATGAATTCATCTGTTTCCCAACCTGAAACGTCGCGCAGTCCGCCATATTTTCTCTAATACCGACTTCATTTCCTTGGAATGGCTTGATTTCCATTGAGGAATAGGAAACCAGCTGACAAATTTATGACAATAGTGAATTGTGGACTCGCTGTATATAAAAGAGGATCAGTAAATTATGAAATTCAATCTGGAAATATGGGGTGAGTATTAGATCGTCATGGTCGTCTGTGAACATTTGTTGGGGTTTATCATAGTCGGTTTTCTTCGCGGAAGCTCCTCATAAATTCGGACTTCTTCAACGTATAAATTCGGACAGGTTCATTGAAATATTCAGAGAATGGCGTGCACTTTTTACTTGAAAGAGAAGTCTAATATAATATAACAAAATAAAATAACGAAAAAGTGGCTAAGGTTTGTAATAATGAAATTATAATAGGAAGAGTATATTAAAAGGTCAATTATAATGCTAAAAATATATAGTAATAAATAATAAATTAATTATTACGTAGGCAATGATGATTGAGTTATTAGATTCTAAAAATTTATCAGGATTAAGTGCTAAAATCAAAATATAATATATAAATTATTACGTACGCAATGATGATTGAGTTACAAGATTAAAAATATTAGATTAAACAAAATTGGAATTAAATGATAAAATTAAAAAATAATATAAAAAATTTCGCATAGTTGAGGCATATGATTGACTTATTATATTCAAAATGTTAGATTTTAATTTTTTTTTAATGAGTAAAAGGATTCAACAATTATAAGGCATTAAATGATTGTTTTATGTGTGGTAAAAGATTGAGAATATTCATTAGGTTTTTATTTATCAATAAGTTATGTTTTCGTAAAATATTTGTGAAATTTTGATGTGTCTATAGATAAGATATTTTATGTTAATTGGGTTTAATTTTGGATGGTTGGGAGGAATGATTGTTATTCTCCCTATCTTTATTTAATTCTAGTAGGGAACATAATGAACTCATAACTAGTATATTGTTGTAATGACTTCAAGCTTTGTTGTGAGTTTGTTCTTATGAGCAATGCTATTTTTATTTTTCAAATTAGTTATACTAATGAGATATGTTTAATGTTTAATTTAGAAATTAATAACATTTTGAAGTTTATTTGTTTTGTTAATTACCTTGTTAAAATGATGATGAAAAGCATTAAGTTATGTTACTATTTTTTAAATTTAATTAAAATAATACATTTAATAATATCAATACTCTAAATATTAAACTATCTTTTAATATTTAATAATATATCTTAAAATCTTTAATTTTTAAGTCACTCTCTTAATCACATTTTATAACTTCTTAGCATTCATGATCTCTATTATAAATAATAATAATAATCTAATTTTAAGGTCACAATCAAGCTAGACACCAAATTGGTGTATGAAATCCCCTTGTTTGTGGGACAAGGAACCCCTTAGTGGAGTGATTTATGAAGATTTTATATTTCTAGTATTTTTCATATTTTTAACTCAAATTGAAATCATCATATTTATATACAAACATTGACTAAACATTGTGTCACCTTAGAATCATTTTCTTGAAAAATACTTAAAAGTTTTATATTACCAACCCACAATATATGACTCTACTTTGAAATCATAATGTATTACATTAACATCAATATGCCCAAAGTAAGGGAAAGGGAATGTGACATAAATATAGAAGGTTACATTACTTTAAAATCACATATGTGTTTTTTTGGATGGTCTAGAAATAACTAATAGTTGATCCCGTGAATCTCCTTGCATGTATCTATTAATAATCATTTTGTTAATATTTGTATAGTCTAAACTATGCGCACTATGTCATACCATATTCATATTCTCCGATTAACCATATTTTGTAATACAATATAGTTGGGAATCACCACATTTTCTATCATCCTTCACAGACACACACACACACAAGCAATAAATGTGGTTTTTCATATGACAAAGTTTTAGATGTGTCCATTACAAAAAGATAAATTGTGTAAAGATAAAGGCTCTACCTTGCCATGTAAAATGGTTTTCTTGTTTAATCATATCCACAGTCTTCGATGTAAATTTTTCTATATCATGCTAAGGAACACAAATCAAACCTCTAGAATTAATAACTATGTTTAAAAATTAAACAAAATCATTGTGGATCATTGGAATGTGGAACATTCATTCACACTAATTAAAGAATATAGTTTCACACCATGGTTTGGAGTTCCAAATTCATACTCAACTTATCTCAACATTTATCTTAAAAGAATAATCAAAACATCATATAAGTTGTCACTTCGACGGTATCCAATAAATATTTTAATTTCCTGTTATCACTCATAGTTTTGTGTATCCCCGCATTGAGCCAATAGACTCACTTGTGGGTAACAAATCTATAGTCAAAGTAATGGAGGAGAAAGAAGGAACAGAATTTAAAAACCATTAGCTAATGCTAATATTTTTGTCAATGCCTAATAGAAATACACAATAACTTAATATTGTTATTTGATCGAGTGAAAGTATTAAAAAAATTATAAGATTAGTTTATTGGATGATCCATAAAAGGTTCACTACATACATGTCTTACCTCAGAATATTGAATACATTAAACCCAAAAAGAAAGAACGATGACTATGAATAAAGGATTAATTTGATTCTTAGCTTGATTTCTGCAACTCTGACACCAAATTTGATTGGACAAATGCTAGAGGCTCATCAACAACAGACAATAGAGATACTACAAATTGCAATGCTACATCACAACTAGAGTCATTGGGAAAAAAATAGGCACATAATGTCCCTACAATAAGAAGACATATTGCTAGATTTAGAAGCACTCCAGGTGTGTTAGGATCAGTGACTTATAAAAGTATACCTATCTCCTTTGTTATTGAAAGAAGACCCAGGATTTCAATTTGAGAAAGAGAGAGACCTAACTTTTCAATAATAGATAATAGGCCTACCTTTTTTTCTTTCGATAGAAATATCATATTATATAGAAGAAAACGTAAATAACTATTACAAAAATACAACTTACTTGTGTCAAGATAAAGGGTCCACCTTACCATGTGAAAAGGTTTTCTTGTTTAATCATCTCCATTGTCTTTGCTGTAAATTTTTCCATCTCATGCGAAGGAACACAGATCAAACCTCTAGAACTATTAGCAACGTTTAAAAGGTAAACAAAAGTGTTGTGTATTACTGGAATGTGGAACTAGAGGACAATATATTCATTCCCACTAATTAAAGCATCTACTTTCTCATCGTGGTTTATAGATCTACATTCATACTCAACTTATCACAACATGTATCTTAAAAGAATAATCAAAACATCATATAAGTTGGTCCTTCAAGGATATCCAAAAAATATTTTAATTTCCTCTTATCACTCATAGTTTTGTGTATTCCCACATTGAGCCAATAAACTCACTTGTGGGTTAAAAACTTGTAGTCAAAGTAATGGAGGAGAAAGAAGAAACACAATTTAAAAACCATCAATTGATGCTAATATTTTTTTTCAATACCTAAAAGAAATACATGAGAACTTAAGACTATTATTTGATAGAGTGAAAGAATTCAAAAGTTATAAAATCAGTTTATTGGATGATCCATATAAGTTTCACTCCATACATATCTTAGCTCGTAATATTGAATACAATAAACCCAAACAGAAATAATGATGACTATGAATAAATGCTTAATTTGATTCTTAGTTTGAGTTATGAAATTTTGACACCAAATTCGATCCGGAAAATGTTGGAGGCCTACTGACAACAAACAATAGAGCTACTACAACTTGCAATGCTACTTCCCAACTTGAGTCATCAGGAAAAAAATAGGAACATAATGGCCTTGCAATAAGAAGAACTATTGCTATATTTAGAAGTGTTCCAGGTGTGTTAGGATCAGTGACCACTGAAAGTATACCTAGATCCTATGTTTTTCAAAGAAGACCCAAGATTTATATTTCAGAAAGAGAAGACCTAACTTTTTAGCAGCATATAATAGGCCCACATTTTCTACTGTGGATAAAAATATCAAATTATACAAAAGAAAGCGTAAATAGCTATTACAACAAAACAACGTACTTATGTCAAGAGAAAGGGTCCACCTTGCCATGAATTTTTTTTTTCATGTTTAATATCCAATGTATTTGTTGTAAATATTTTTATCTCATGCTAATGAACATAAATAAAACTCTAGAATTAGCAACAATGTTTAAAAATTAAATGAAAGCGTTGTGGATCACTGGAATATGGATTTGGAGGACAGTGTATTCATTCCCACTAATTAAGGAATCTACATTCTCACCATGTTTTGGAGTTCTACATTGATACTCAACTTATCACAACATTTATCTTAAAATCATAATCAACACATCATATAAGTTTATCCTTCGAGAATATCCAACAAATATTTTAATTTCCTCTTATCACTCATAGTTTTTTGTATCCACTATTGGAAATTTGGTTGTCATTGATGTCAACCTTCATAAATAGGTGAAGTATCATTGATTAATTGGTTTGAGAAGCATTGTCAATATTGGACATATTTTTATGAAGGTGACTTGAATGTCAAGAATTGTCAATATTGGAAATAATGTTATGAAGGTTGGATATAATGTTATGAAGGTGACCTGAATGCCAAGAATTTTCAATATCGGACATAATGTTACGAAGGTGACTTGAATTTCAAGCATTGTCAATATTGGACATAATGTTATGAAGGTGACTTGAATATCAATAGAAAGATAGTATTGACTAATATGTTGTATGATCTTGATACACTCATCCTATATTGTATAAGGTTGAGATTGTATCATTAACATCCATGCACAAAAGAAGAAACTATGAAGAAATTGTCGAGATAAGAAGGGTAAATGGATAATACAATATGGATCCATACAAATCACAAATAAAGAAGTTAATAAGACATGGTTCATTAAAAGTGATTCAGAAAATCTCAATTGAAGAAGAGTCCAGAGATGAGATAGAATGTCAATGGTGGATATTTGATGCGGAAGCATTGACACCATTTAGTCACAAGTCGAGTCGATTCAAACAACAATAATGTCAACTATCTGGAAATCGATCGACTGCAAGATGAATCGAAGTCAAGTCAACCGACTGCAAGACGAATCGAAAACAAGTCGACCGACTGCAAGCCTTGAGATTGACGAAAGTTGGAGAAGACAAGTCGATCGATTTCAAGACAAGTCGACCAACTAAAGGTCAAATTCGAAGGAAAATTGAGTTGGGAAATACAAGTCAGCCAAAGAAAGTCAATACAAGCAAATTCAAATTTGTCAAGCCGGTTTTCTTCCAAGTCGAGTCAGTCCAAGAAAGAAGTAACTTGTTGGAAGCAGTCCAAAGTGGAAAGAAAGGCTATTTTGGGAAGGAAGGCATGAACAAGGAAAGTTACAGCTGGAAGGAAGAGAAACATGCACGCATGCATGGAAGACCCAATGATGTTAGGGTTAGGGTTTTTCTAATATGTTGTAATGGATGATGAGCCAGAAGAATATATATATATATAGATACCTAGAATGTATAGAGGGGGGGGGGAGAGAGATATAGAAGGATGTAGTTGTAACGTGAGAGACGAAATAAGAGAGGAGTCATGTTTTGATAACCGGTTGTAATGCTTTTGTCATATGACCCAATCTTGTAAGTTTTTTAGTTCTAGAGAGTCAGGAGGGTAGATCTCGAGGGTTAGATCACAGGCTGGGGAGCCTGGTGTGATCTAGTCCACCTCACAATAGATCTCGACCTGACTGAGGATGAGTTGTAAAGCGCGTGGCGCTATAGTTTTGGAACTTCCATAATAAAATACCTTAAGAGCTAGATCTTTGTGGACATAGCCCAGGAGGGGGGTGAACCATGCTAAAACATGTGTTATGTGATTGAATTCTTGTGTTTATTTTACTGTTTATGAGTAGATAGTAGCATGATGAATGAATGAGTTGATTATCTTACATGCATAATCGATAATGACAATATATTTTTTTAATAAGTTAAATAGAACGCTCAGTGCACACTTCTTAGATCTCCACTCAATCTTGGACTGCAAACAACCGAGTATTGCTTCACCCATTAAGACTATCTCGGGTGAGACTGTATAGTGCACCCTGTGTACTATATTGCCTTCTAGTTTACCAGGAGGGTTGATAGTTTTAGAGGATTTGTTGGAACCCCAGTAGACTTGAAGCCTAGGTCAATCATGTTAAAATTATAATAGAGGAATCTTAACCAGCAAATGGTTTCGTTGTCGATTGGAACAATATAGGATTGAGTCGATGGGATCTGTTAAAAAGGGTATAATCTGTGGAAGGCAGGTCAAAAGAATATCGAATCAGACAACAAGAAAGTGAGAATGTACCACTAGAAGGGGATGTTGAGACCATGGAATCCCACAAAAGCAGAGATTGAAAGTTGGTTGAAGACAAAGGAGCTAGAGTTTGCACAAAAAGATAAGAGAAACCCTAAAATAACACCACTCAAATATCTTGATAAGTATGCGTTTACTGATCTACATGAAGTCTTTTTCTGTGATTTTTCACACTTATTGCAGTAGTGGATATTCAGGTTGAAGGATAACCATGCAAAAAACCAGATCTGATAGTTAGAGTGGACCTTAATTTAGATTAAGCAGCTATAGTAGGTGAATAACAAATTCACCCGTTCAGTAGATTTTTGGCTTGATAGTATTTTAGCAGGATTTATAGCAAAATTTTCAGTAGATACCGTGAAGTCGTACAATGCAACGAAGCAAGAGTTTCTACGCAGGCCTCGAGGAAGGTATATTCAATTGTTGTATATGTATATTAAGATACTGCTTTATAACAAAGGTGTAATGACAATGTAATCATACAACTAAACTTCCTTGCATGCATAGGGGAAGGGGGAAAGCACTAACAGAAAGAGGAGAACTGGAAGGAAAAATGGAAGGAGAAATGGATAAAAGAAAGAAGGAGGAAGCCTTGGACCCAATCATGATGGATGATGAGTAGATCAAGCAGATCATGGCAACAGATGGAAATAAGCGCAGTGGAGTACCCTACCAATACGTGGTAAACACCAATAAGAGAGTCATAGCCATGAGGGAAGGCTTGGCAAGTGATGAAGTAGAGGTAGAGGATCTCTAGGCTATGGAGTAGATTTAGGAAATCATGCATGAAACATATGAGAGGAAAATGAGAGGTCCAAGAATGAGAATAGAAGGTAGCAATCCTATCCATATTAATGTTAGTGTGGAACCCATAAACCCATGTGCGACTAACACACCCAAAAGAACATCACTGTTTAGACAACCAAATTTCTGGAAAAGGAAGACAACAGGAAGTACATCTACACAGGGAACAAAAATTGGGGGAGCTAGTTCAGGAAGCACTAGTCAAGTATCTACACCATGTGGAGGTATTAGTTCAACATTCAGGATGGCAGGACACGATCCCACCATCAGGTTACCAAAATTCAAAGGAGAAGCATCAGAGGACCCATAAGAGAACCTATTTATCTATGAGAAGATATGGGAAGAAAAACAGATCACACTTGAGGAAACTAAGCTTGCACAACTAGTGATTACACTAAGGGATCACACAATGGATTGGTATATAAGTTTAGCTACAAAAAATCCACCAAGGACAACCAGAGCAACTACAGACATCAAGAAATTGTTGATAAATGAGTTTCAGAAGCCAATTTCATAGGATCAGTACATCAACGAGATGATAGAAATTAGACAGAAACCAAGAGAATCTGTATGGGATATTGATAAGAGATTCAAATGACTAAAGGGAAAGTTGAAATGTCCCATGACAGATATGAATCATAGGTAGTTGTTCGTCAATTCACTACTATCACATTTGAAATAGCCACTGCGACAAAAAAAGTTTTAGACGTAGGCAGAGGCTCTGCAGGCATCCCTACAACTAGAAGAAAACCAATATCATAAGACAGATCCAACCATCGAAGAATTGAAGAAGGATTTGAAGAACTTAACGTTCTAGCTAAACCAGAACAAAAGTAAGGAAAAATGAGAAGCCATTTGGTGTACCACATGCATGACAGAAGGACACCATAAGAACAAATGCCCAACATTTGTGCAGTATATGGTAGCAGGGATACCAAATCTGTTACCAACAGGATGACTATGGTACAAAATATGTAAGAAACCGGGCCACGATCCATATCACTTCCCAATAATGCAGAAATACCAAACAGTCCGAAGGATTTTATATTACAACTTTTGCAAGTTGGTAGTCCATGATGACAAAGACTATAGAAATATGGACTTGATCAGAGAAAGGACATCAGATGCATATAGGGTGCAGGAAGAAATGATGACCGGGAAAGACACACCTCATTTTAACCAGGTATCAGCCCCAGAAAACACTGCACAACAATAGTATAATCATGTGCAGCAACCATATAATATCATGAAACCTCAGTACAATACCGCTCAGTACAATCTGGTGCCTCAATATAACACACCGCGAGGAGATAGAGCTAGCTATAGAGGCAGAGGACGAGCAAGAGGAGGCTTTGGAAGAGGTAGAGGACCAGTGGTATGTCACAACTCTCAACAACTAGGACATTATGCAAGAGAATGTCCACTCTCACCAGTTTCTTGTATATACTATCGCGCATTAGATCATGACACAAAAGAATGTCCTACGTTATTAGGGAAGATACATGAAAAGAGGAGTCAAAACAACTATAATGTTCAATGGATTTCATCCAAAACAATGGATGATGGAAGAAACATCAACATAGTTATGCACGTAGGAGCTAAAACAAGAAACGACATAGTTCGACAAGAGGCAGTATAACACCAGTGGGTGAAGAAGAATGTCGAACCAAGGAAATAGTTCGATGCGTAGAACAAGAAGGAAACATTTAAGGAATCCAGACAAGAAATTCTGAAGCAAGACACCGCGTCGACCTCAACTGCGCAACAAAATAAGGAAATTCCAGAGTACGAGATGCCTCCATCGTTGCATCATACCAAAGAAATGCATCTCTTGGAACAAGTAATTACAATCAAAGGCTTTTTGCAATCATGTGTAAAACTATTGAATGATCCATCCTCTGTCAAAATATTTCAAAATTTATTAGAAATATGTATCATAGAGACAGAAGGAAAGTTAGAACAAAAAATAGTCAATCACCTACATACAAGGAGAAGAACAAGTAGAGAGTTCAGATTGAATGCCAACATCGTAGATTTGAACATGGGAGATATCATACTGGACCTAGGATCTGAAGTCAATGTATTACCTAAGAAGACATGGAAATGTATGGGAGAGCCCACATTAGGATATTCACCCATTAAGCTTAAACTAGCAGACCAACACAGAGTTCTCCCAATTGGTAGACTTAAATGAGTGACAGTAGACATAGATGGAGTGTGCACTAAAGCCGACTTTGAAGTAATATAGATAGTAGACAACAAGACACCATATCCAACATTGCTTGGATTGGAATGGGCATTTTATAACCATGCCATAATCAATTTAAAGACATGGAAAATGACATTTGAATCAGGAGAATACAAGGTCATTTCACCATTAGACCCATCAAAAGGGGAGAGGTTTGTAGAACCTACTTTCTTGGACTTGGAGGAAATCAACCAGTTGTACAGAATAACTGCACTAGATGAGTATTACGTAAACCCAATTGCATATGGGATACTCAATTGGTGGAGCATTACTTCATGTGTGACAGACTCAGATATAGGTTTAGAGAAATGGAAACAAACGCTACACAAAGTTTCTACAAGAATATGTGCAAGAATAGACCGCATAGTAAGATGGGTACATACGAAGATAAGGGAACCACCCAATTTCCATAGGGAAAACAATCCAGAAGCCTTATTGAAACAATACGAATATGAAGTGTTAGAAAATCATAGACTCTTAGCACTTGAGATAGAAATCAAGGCCACAACTTCTACATGGTGGGGTGCACACAAGGAAACAATCAAGGATTGGTACCAATGTAAGAGGTTACCATGCATAAGATTTGGCGTAGAAAAAAGAAGCAACCAACAACATAAGTACGATGGAGAGGGGGCACCAGGAGAACACTTGGAGAAGTGCAGAGCGTTGTGGAAAATGACACCTACAGAGGAATGGCCTCATCATTTCACACACACATTAGAAGGCATACCAGAAAACTAGTATATAGACCAGGAACTGCGTAGAGGAACTACAAGCTAGCTAGTATTGCAATAGAACTTTGCAATTACTTTCTCATTTGAACATGAGAACCCCAACATAGATGCAACACTTAAGAAAATAAGAGGGGTGATATTCATTCAGGAAACCGAAGTCAAACTCATCACAGAGAAACAACAACGGAACAAACAAATAGTGAAAGAAATGTTGTCATGCTACCATGTGAAAGAAGAAGTACCAGAGGAAGACAATCTGCATGATATTCAGATCAAGGAAGGGAACGGAAAAAGAGAAGAGGAAGGTCCACCTATGGAATAAAAAGTAATTTTTGCACTGATCAAGGTAAATAAAGTCAACATTGGGACAACCGATAATCCCAAAATGGCCAACATTGTAGACTACTGGGATGAGCAGACAGTAGAAAGCATAACAGAGTTACTGTGCGATTACAACGACCTATTCCTGACAACGTTTACAGAAATGAAGGGCGTAGGAGGAGAGCTAGTCGAAATGAAGATACAACTTAGAGTTGAGGCAATACCGATCAGACAACGACCATACAGACTAAATCGGATCTATAAGAAAAAAGTTAAACCTGATATTGATAGAATGCTCGAAGCCGGAATCATAGAACCTGTGGAATAATCAGAATGGATAAGCCTGATGGTAGTTCAGTAGAAAAAACAAGGCAAGATAAGAATATATATTGACTTGAGGAAGTTAAACGATGCATTCCTACATGACCCATTCCCTACACCCTTCACAGATGAAGTGTTGGAGAACGTAGGAGAATACAAAGTTTACTCATTCATTGATGGATTTTCAGGCTACCACCGGATCAAGATATCACATGAGGACAGATACAAGACCATGTTTTCTACAGAATGGGGATCCTACCAGTACACGGTCATGCCATTCAGACTGAAGAATGCACCAACAATATTTTCCAGAGTATTCATAGCTGCATTTAAGGAATTTATCCACCATTTTATAGAGGTATACTTGGACAATTAGACATTCTATAGTCTATTGAAAGACCATGTAGAGTTCTTGAGGCTAATGTTAGAAAGATGCAGGAAGTGCCATATATCATTAAACATAAAGAAGTGAATCTTCGGAACACCATTTGGGATATTATTGGGTCATATAGTATGCAAGCAATGTTTACTAGCAGATCCTGCAAAAATTGCAGTAATTGTTAACCTGCCACCACCCAAAAAAGTCTGTCAACTAAGAGCAACATTGGGACACATAGGATACTATATAAAATTTATCAAAGGGTACGTGCAGATCACCATGCCAAAGGAGAAAGTGTTAAGGAAAGGTACAAAGTTCCAATGGAATGAGGATTGTCAACACAGTCTATATAGGCTAAAAGAAAAGATGGTAACAACGCCAATACTAGTATTCCCATACTGGTAGGAGACATTCCACGTACATGTAGATGCATTAGCCATAGCACTTGGAGCTATTTTGGCACAGCCAGGAGCAGGAGATTTGGATCATCCTATAGCACTTGCTAACAGAAAACTGTCAGAATCAGAGTAGAACTACAACACTACCGAGAGGGAAGGACTAGCTATGGTCTACGCGCTTCAGAAATTTATACATTACTTACTAGGAAAACATTTTAATATGTTCACAGATCACTCAGCCCTTAAGTACCTAGTCAACAAGCTAGTGTTGGGGGGGAGAATCTTTCGATGGTTACTACTGTTTCAAGAATTTGATTTTGAAGTAATATTCAAGCCAGGGAAGTTGAACACAGGACCTGACCACCTATCAAGGGTCACGAACGAAGAGGAACCTACAATTATACAGGACAACTTTCCAGTCACAAAGTTCATATCGCAAATGAATACTTTGCACACATCATCTAGTACTTGAGTACAAGGACTACGCCACAGGAATATAACACCGTGCAGAAGAAAAACCTGGTAGTCTAGGCTGCAAACTATCAGCGGGTTGCAAGACACTTATACAAAATAGGCGTAGACAACATCTTGATAAGATATGTGCTAGAACATGAAATACCAAGGATTTTAGCAGAATCCCATGAGGGAATAGAAGGAGGACAATACGCAGGAAAAGCTACCATGTAGAAGGTATTACGCACAAGACTATGGTGGTCGACCATTAAAAAATACTCAAAAGAATACTGCCAAATATGTGATGTATGTCAGAGAGTTGGTAAACCTAATAGAAGGGATGAGATGCCACTGCGACCACATGTAACATTGTAGGTATTCGAAAAATGGGAAATAGACTTTGTGGGACCAATTAACCCACCAACAAAGAGGACAGGAGCAAGGTACATTATCACCGCGACATAATACCTAACAATATGGGAAGAAGCAACACTAGTCAAAGATTGCAATGGAGAAACATCAACACACTTTCTATTTGAGCATGTGATAACTAGATTTGGTTGCCCAAGTATTTTGATGAGCGACCAAGGTACTCACTTCATTAAAAACACTATTAAGGCAATGATCGAAGAATTTGAAGTCCATCATCAAAAGAGTACACCATATCATCCACAAACGAATGGAACAGTAGAAGCCTATAACAAAATCCTTGAAAACACATTGATGAAGATCTGTAATGTGAATAGGGACGATTGGGACGTCAAAATACCAGCAGTATTGTGGGCATATAGGACCACATGAAATAATTTGATAGGACACACACCATTCATATTGGTATATGGACAAGAGGAAGTAGTGCCATTAGAATATTTGGTACACAGTTTGTGCGTAGCAATGATTACGAACATGAAAGAACGAGGCACAGTACAGGACATACTGAATCAACTGATGATCATGGAAGAAGATAGGATCCTAGCAGGGTTCCACCAACAACTTCAGAAAGCAAGGGACAAATATTGGCATGAAATACATATTAAGAAGAAAACTTTCAAGGAAGGAGACTTAGTGTTGATTTATGACAGTAGATCCATTTAGCATCAAGGAAAACTAAGAATGCACTGGTTAGGACCATATGAAGTAAAAACTATCACACATGGGGGAGTTGTACAGTTGAAGGACTTAGGAGGTGCACAAATGATAGGGATGATCAATGGGAGTCGACTGAAGTTGTACAAGGACAGTCGACCACCCACAACTTGAAAGACACCACACAGTTCCTGGAAAAAAAAAAAAAAGAGAGCAGGATATCAAACAGTACCAACAGAAGCATAGTGCACTTAAATAAGAAAGAGCACACACACTTGGAAATATGATCCTGAGAAAGAAAAGGCCAATGGTCAGTACAAATAAAAAACAAGCGGGAAAGGTGGCTATGACAAAAGAAGCGCTGAGCGACAAAGGCTAGCGGAATTGGATGTCGGAAATAACCGACGATACGCCACATTAATCGCACCAAATGGAGACGACAAGGGAAATTAATGGAAAGTACGAAGGAATTGACGGTTCATTGAATCCATAATCGTGGTAACGTCTTCGACAAGCTTGACATGACGTCCATACAAAGTAGGGACACAAGAGCAAAAAGGTTATTGCGAAGTTGGAAAAGGTAGTGAGCGATAGAGCTTACGAAGTAGAGAGTGAAGTTTGCATAGGTTGTAGAGGCTACTGAGCTCGACGGGCGACAAGTTTTTACCACTATGTCACTACCTAAACAAGGAGGACCAAGCTAGACTTCCAGACAACCTCGAGTTAGGACCAGAGTACAATAACAATCGCAGGAAAGTGAACAACAACCACCTTAGTCACTAGAAGTCATCAATGTGGACAAAATCCCATTGCCGGATACAACAATGGGAAGCCCCACACACATCTAAGAAGAAACCCAATAGAAAAAACTTGCGACCATGGACATTAATAGGCCAGAAGAAGGGAAGGGCCAATAGAATGAGCATGCAGGCAACCTAGGGCACCCAAAGAACCCTATAGAAACCCCGAGAGACAATGATTGGCTCCAAACCAGGAAGAAACGACCGTGCCAGAAGACTCACAGACAACCATGTCAAAACACCCATAGGAGGGAGAACTGAAATATTTCATTGGCCGACCAGAACAGTATGCAAAAGAATGAATAATGGATGTTGGAACCTCGAGTCAACCAGCACAGCAAAAGGACAAGGAGACGGTACCTAGATCATCGCATAGACAACCCACCGCAACAATTGTTTTTCCATGCATACTAGAAGGGGTATGGGTAAAAGAAGATTTGTTAGGTTATGTAGAAAAATTGAGGTACTCAGACCATGATATAACAGACATGGAAAAGTTACTGAAGTTCACTAAGCAAGTCTACCTACATACTGTGGGCATAGATCCATTTGGGGAACCAATTCATCAACCAGTCCAGTGGGCAGTAGGGCTAACCAAAACTGGGATTTTAGATATGTTGGACCTACCACTCTTTGGAGGAGGCCAATATGAAAACAATTGCATCAAGAAGTTGATGGCGGTCACACATGGTGGATATTTGTGGCTAGACCAGCTCGTATCAATAGACGTAAACCTCATTGCACACATCACAGGGCTGCAATCACGGGGCATGGATCTCACACAGTTCCTCGAGGACAAAACAAAGGAGAAATCACTGGCTGAGGAGATGGAGAATAAATATGGCACTGGAAGGGGGTCACGCATAATTATTATCATGCAGATTAGTGACATCGTGACAAGAATGGCCACAAAAATCATGGCCTGCAAGATGCTCAGAAAATTACGCAAGGAGGAAGTCTCGGTCGGGGTTGTCACAACTGCAACATAGTGTGTTGAGGGCACCACACTCAGCTGGGGCCCTTATTTGTTGAATTTGTTCCTAGATGACTACAAGGATGCATAGGATATGGGGACATAATTTCATTGTTCATGGCTACTCATCTTGATAACCATAATGGGATGGAAGGAGCCGAAGTACACATTCTTCGCCACCATACCCAAACCCTGCCATGGAGCACAATACTTATCGATTGGAGCCGCTTCAGATGCCAATAATAGAAGAATGAATACAATTGTATTCGAAGGATATCTCTGTGACCTACAGGACACCATCTCCAACAATTTGAGGATAACACCAGAAGTTGTTGCACACTATTAGGGCATAGCCAATTTCAAATCCACTAGACATGCGATGTGGATCCAGGCACAGAAGGACCCCGACAAGCAAGGGCTACAACTGCATTACTGCATCATGGAGGGAGACATACAAATAGCCATTAAGAATTGGGAAGATGAATGGAGGATTCCAATCCTCACTCGAGACATACCCGCAAAGATAGAAGAGGAAGAGGTAAGACAGGAACCCACACATGTTGATGAGGTAGGGAAAGAACAGACATGGCCCTAGGAAGTGACAGTGCACAAGAAGCCAAGGACAAGTCAGAAAAAGGCACAATAAAAAAAATGGGGGAAATCTAAGATAGGAGTCCAAATGGGGAAGAAGAACGAAACAGAGGCGTCCCAAGTACAATAGAAACAAGATGAGGCAGCACAAAGGACTACATCAAGTGCTCCTCCACAAGAGCTAGGCTAAGTGACCAACCACCTAAATAGGGGATGTGTGCAAGAAGATGAAGGCGCATAAAACACCTCCAAAATACATGATCAAAGAGGATGGTGAAGAAATGGTGGACCAAGTGGTCTAGGATCTCACATTTGAGGATTTTGAGAATGTTGCGTGCCAAAGGGAAAGAATTGAAGAAGAGATGGGAGACATGCAACAACTCCTCAGGCAGATCAGGGAAGCACAGGAAACCAACAACATCATAGAAATAGGTTCATCAACATCACATATAGGAGGAGAACCTAGGGCAAGCGAGCATGATAAAATCCAGACAATAGCAGAGTCAAGTTCAACATTTCACGTCACACCTAGCATGTTGTGCATGGCCAAAATCGTGGGGAAGACACCCCTAAGGGATTTGGCTCAATTGCATTTGGTATTGCTACAGTTACCAACCAAGGAACTATATAAACTATAGGTCAGCATTACACAAGAGGTACAATCTCGTGCACACACAGATATAGCCTAACTGCAGTAGGTAAAGGATAAGCGGGATGAGCTAGAATTGGTATTTGAGCAGGTCAAGCTCGAGACCAAAGAAGAGAAGGAACACGTGAAGGGACTGCAGAAGAAAGTGGCCATAGGATATGAGAAGATCCCAAATAACGCGCAGACGACTGAACTCATGGCGACAGAGAAGATTGATCAGATTGTGCATACAATTGAACAATACTAGCAGGAGATCGAGAATCTTCGGGAGCAGCTCACACCTACCACTCCACCAGAGGTGAGGGAGCAAAGGAAACATGAGGCAATAGAGCAGATACAGGAGATAGAATGATAAGTCCACACGATGGATAACTTGTTCGAGAAAGTAGCGTAACTATGGATGAAGCTGAAAAAGGATCAACACGTCCAACAGTGGGACTAGGAAGGAGAGAGGATAAGAGAAACTATTTAGGACCTCAAGCAGAGGAAGAAGACAATGTTGATCACGAAGCATGTCAAAGGGGCGCAAGACATGAAGAAACTGCAGACATAACTCATAAATGCGTAGACGCAGAAAAAGGAGCATCAGGCTCAAATGGAACTGCTCTAGGACTGAGTAACAGAATTCATTGCATAGGTAGAGGAAGCCAAAACACACATGGCACAAATCCAAGGAGAATGCGCAAGGATGGTCAGCAATGAGATTGCAGTGCAAGTATTGGACGCACTAAAGGAGAATACCATGCAGGCCCAAATGCAAGCAATAGAGCTCATGGAGAAGTTTCAAGCGATCACCAGGGATATCAACGAAGCACACAGTGGTTAGGTGGCTCGGGACGAGCCACATGTCAGTGTTGGCGGCCTGTTGGAAGTAGACCAAAGTGGAAAGAAAGGTTATTTTTGGCAAAAAGGCATGCACGAGGAAAGAGATAGCTAGAAGGAAGAGTAGCATGCGCACATGCATGGAAGACCTAGTGACGTTAGGGTTAGGGTTTTTGTAATACATTGAAATGGATGATGAGCCAAAAATGTATATATATAGATACCTAGAATGTCTAGAAGGGGGGGATGAGAGATATAGAAGGCAATAGTTGTAACCTGAGAGACGAAAAAAGAGAGGAGTCTTGTTTTGATAACTGGTTGTAATGTTTTTTTCATACAACCCAATATTATAAGTTGTTGAGCTATAGAGAGTCAGGAGGGTAGATCTTGAGGATTAGATCACAGGCTGGGGAGCCTGGTGTGATCTAGTCTGCATCACAATAGATCTCGACCCAACTGAGGATGAGTTGTAAAGTGCGCAACGTTGTATTTTTGGAACTGCAATAATAAAAGAGCTTGAGAGAAAGATCTTTAAGGATGTAGCCCAGAAAGGGGGTGAACCATAGTAAAACATGTGTTATGTGATTGAATGCTTGTGTTTATTTTACTGTTTATGAGTAGATAGTAGCATTGATGAATGAATGAGTTGATTGTCTTACATGCATAATCGGGAATGACAGTATATTGCTTTAATAAGTTAAATAGAACTCTCAACACACACTTCTCAGATCTCCACTCAATCCTAGACTGCAAACACATGAGTATTGCAGTCACCCATTAACAATATCTCGAGTGAGACTGCGTAGTGCACCCTGTGTATTGCATTGCCTTCTGGTTTACCAGGAGGGCCGATAGTGTTAGAGGATTTTTTGGAACCCCAGTAGACTTGAACACTGGGTCAATCATGTTAAAAGTATAACAAAGGAATCTTAACCAACATAACCTAAAACTCGAAGTCGAAGAAAACTTAAATACAAATTGGGTCGATGTTGAAGCAAGATGGGTCGACTAGAATTGAAATACTCAAGTCGAAATTTCTCCTAGTTGATTCGACCAAGAAGATGTTTGTTAGTCGAATGAGGAAGCACATACGAAAAAGGGTGAGACCAAGTCAAATATTTAGTGCCTAGCAGCTGAGAGGGAATTGATTTTAATATAACCATCAAGTAAAATGTTTACAAGTTGAGTTTAAATAATCACCAACAAAGGAGATATGTAGAGGTAGATTTAGACATTCATGAAAAGGTAATATGTACTGAAGTCGATTTGGCATCCGACGACGAAAGGAAAATCTAGACAAGTTTCTTCAAAGAACCGCATGTACTGAACACCTCACACACTTTTTGGGTAAATTTCTTGTGTGTTGTCTAATTGGCCTTGTTCTGCAAAATCCACATGGCATAGAATTTTAAAATTCGTTTCCATCACTCCATAATCTTCATGCGAAAATTGGTGTAAGAAAATCAATTAATAAAAGTTACCATTTTTGTTAATTAAATGAAGGGGTGCAATGTTTCATTCCAAAAGGACACATTGTTTCAAAGTGACACCCTTTGGAGGACTATATAAATAAAGGAATATGAAGGGAAGAAGGTGTCTTGGTGGATCTATATATATATATATATATATATATATATATATATATATATATATATAATGGATTTAATGAAATTTCATTCTATCGAGTTGGTGTCTGTTTACAAGCTGAGTCTTGTCATGAGGATTAGATTCCTCACATTTCAGTTGGATCTGAGATCAAAAAACCAAGTATTGTTATGAGGATTGGATTCCTCATTTCTCAATTGGATTTGAGAACTACAAGTTAGGTCTTATATCAAAGAGATGAATCTCTCATATTTAATTGAAGTTGAAAATATTAAAGAATTAATTTTATTTGTATTCATTCCAATTAAATAAATAAAATGATCATATTTTACCTATTTCATACAAGCATCCTATATTAAAACTTTATAAATACATTTTGAAGCAATATAATACAAATTTTATAATACTACCAAAAATATTTGTTTACTTTGAAATATTCATGTTACACGTTAACCTCAATAAAGTTAAAGATATATTTCTATGAGATATTTTATTATTTAGTTGTAAAGTGGATTTTGTTTTGGGTTAATAAATGTATAAATTAATTGATTAAATTTATTTTTCATTTCTAAATAAAATTTTATTTTTGTTAAATATTTTTTTCTAAATTTTAATAATTAAATTTATTTTAAAATAAATTAAAATTTATATTATGTTAAAGTTTTATTGATTAATTAAAATTATAATTAAAATTTAAAACACATTAAAGTTTTATTAATTAATTAAAATTATAGTAGATGTTTTTCTAATTTTAAAAATTATTTATTTAATTTATAAAAATAAGTAACAAATTAATACTTATTTTTAAAAGTAAAATAAATAATATCAAATTTTAAAAGTCTACAAAGGTATACATACCCTAAACCCCTCTGGATTTGAACCTATGACCTCTTAAGAGGAAACACATGTTCTTAACCATTAGGCCTACTCAATTTGTATAAAAGGACTAGCAAACCTTTACATTTAACTATAAAAAGAAGAAAAAATCCATGAAACATGAACTGACAAGTAAGAGATCCAAGTTAATTAAATAAATGATATGCCATGCACAAGATCTTCTTGGTGTCAATGAACTTCCACAACATAGACATTTTGTTACGTCCATGATCAAAGCCATTCCAAGTAAAAGAAATAAAAATACCGCTACTCTGGTTACATTGCAATATATGAATTGTACATATAGTAGGTGTCATCATTTTTCTGAATTATACATGTAGTAGGTGTCATCAATTTCACTTGGCTCAGGCACACCTTGTGATCAAATAGGCACTCATAAAGGTTAGGATTTGTTTCTAAAACTTTATAATTTAAACTTAAAGGATAAAATCTTCATGTACTTTTTAAAATGAGAATAACTTTTTATAAATTGAATTAATTAATTACTTATATTTAATATATAATAATTTTTTATAAATTAAATTAATTAATTACTTATATAATAATTAATTAAGTTGAAAAAAAGCTGTAATGCTTAATAAAATTTAAATAATTCTAAGAACCTTCTCCATAGTTCTTTCCATGAACATATCTAATATGGAGACATAATTCTTTCCATGAACATAGAGATCCAGAATACCTAACCATTAATAATATTTAAACTTTGGTCATCGAAAAAATTAACAATAGAAATAATAGTAATTTAATGATTACAAGACAACAATATATATTTAGTAATCATTAATGAAAATAAGGATACTTAACCATCTAAAAATAAGGATGATTACAAATTGTCTCTATGTTATGGTATTACTAAAAATGCATAAATGCTCATGTATTGGCACCCTCCGTAAAATCCAACATACAAAAAAAAAAATTACATGTTTTTTTTTATAAGAAATCAAGTTTGGAGCTACAATCTCTAATAAGAAAAAATACTATATATGCTACACACCACAACTAAAGAATTACAATTTTGTTAATAAAGAAAATGTAAATCAAAAAGGAATTTATTTTTATATAACTCATAAAACAATAAAGTCAAATGTTAAAAAACTAAAACAGAAAGGAGACCAAATGACATGTTTGGTAGTTTGGAAGAATAACAACATCAAGTTGGGGAAATACCGGGTACTTAAGGAAAATCTTAAGAAGCGATTTGTGTACCTTGTAATGATTTTTAGGCAGTTGCAACACATCTTGCATCAATTAAATCAGCAAAACATAAAGCAAGAGGATCTCCAGTAGGATACACAATTCACAAGAACGCCCAACATTTGATGTGTGTTCTGTATATTGGCATTGTAAAAACAATCCAAAACCAAAATCAAAATTAGAAAATGGTGGTGTGATCCGATTTGTGAGTGGAATGAAAAGAATAACAGACTGAATGCAATAACACATAGATACAAAGAACAACAACATATATCCAATGAACAATAACTTCTATCGAATAAATAAAATAGGTTGAAACTGTAAAACTGCAGAACTGAAAACAACTTGCTCGAATGGTGGTAGCTATCTCTAAGAAGACATGTGGCTACTACGTGCATATGTCTGAGAAAAATGATTACAATGAGGCTCTAGATGACTTTTTAACATTACTCATGGATTCCAAAACCCTAGACATCTAAAAGCCTAACCCTAGGAGATGAAATGCCAAAGGTTATGTGGGCCTCGATGGGTAAGTTGGTACATCAACTTCCCGGGGTCGTAACTTTTGCATACAACCTCCGTTTTAGGTGCATGATAGCTCGTTGGAAAGGTATTTTTGAGAAATACACATCATGCCATAAATATTTGACTATGTCTACAGTTTGATTGTGGCAAGCCAAAAAAACACTGTTTAGGGCCCCAAAACGGTCCTAGAAGTACAGAAAGATGTACTAACATGAAAACTTCCAAAATAAGCCAATTGGATTAGGTGGGAGGCCACCAATATCCACCTGGAAGTTGTGTAGGGCTTCAGACATCCCTAGAAGTGTAGAACCCACAATTACAAAGAATTACATAAGAACATGCTAAACTAGAAACTGCCAAGAGGAGCCAGTTGGAATAGGTAGGTGGCCACCAATATCCACTTGGATCAGTCCTCCCCCATTAGGAAGCAATGGTATCCATTGTGTTGAGTTCCCCCATCAGGTGAGGAAACTTCTATTGAATTTGGCCCCAGGTGAGCCACTTGCCTTTGTGTAGGAGTTTCCCTACCTTAACAACCCGATAAGGTTGGATCATATGCTGGCAAGTGCCCTTGATTTGTGTGTCCACTATATGATCAATGGATTCTTGTTTCATCCAGTTAGGGTTGAGCTCTGTTGGTGTCAATTGTTCTACAATATCCGAGGTTTCCAATAATGGTGAAAAATATAGTCGAAGGAGGCCCACATTGAACATTGGGTGCAAGCCAGAGAAGGGTGGAGTGTTGAGCTCAAAATCATTTCTACCCATAACCTTGGTAATAGTGTAAGGACCATAGTAGAGTGGGAAGAGCTTCTGATGGGGCCCTGTAAGACCCTCTTTATGAAAATGTAGCCATACCTTATCTCCCACTTGAAACTGGTGCAATACCCGGTGTAGATCATGGCACTGCTTGTACTTAGCATTGGGTTTCTACAAAATCTCATGGACCTGTTGGTGGATGTGTTGAATCCCCTCAATGAATCTGGTGGCTTTGTCGACGTTAGACTAAATATGGGAATATTATTCCTGTGTGGTTGCAAGAGGTAGTGCAACATCAATGGGACCCAAGGGTTGGAATTCCATCCCCTCCTAAAATGGGTTATGGCTGGTGGAGCTATGGAGAGACATGTTGTAGTTGTGTTGATCATAGGGAATACTCTCATCCCATGTACATGGATGCTTATATTTTTACATGCACAACATGTACACAATCATTCGATTGATGACCTTTGTATGGCCATCAATTTGGGGTGGAAAGCAGTGGATTTAGTGAGCTTGGTGTCCAAAAGTGACAAGAGACTCAACCAAAATCTATTGAGGAACCCGATGTCCTGATCTGAGGGGATGGTCTGTGGTATACCAAAATGGACCCACACCCATTCGAAGAAGAGCTTGGAAGTATCTTCCGCTATGATGCTCTTCTTGCAGGTTGTGATAATGACCATCTTTGAAAACCGATCGACCACCACAAATACACAATCATTGTCATGGTTGGTCGAGGAAATGCTAGACATGTAATCCATCAAGATGGATTCCTAAGGCCTCTCGGAAGTAGGAAGAGAGCTCCATAAGCCTTTCTTCTTGATGGATGGCTTGGAAACGGCGCATGCAGTGCAAGATCTAATATACTTGTTGATGTCTTGTCGAAGTTTTGGCCAATAAAGTTTTTTCTATACAAAGACCATAGTTTTCTCCGTGCCAAAATGTCCTGCCATCCGACTGTAGTGAGCCTCCCAAATCATATTTGCACGCTCGCCTGTGGGAACGCAGAAGTGGCCCATATGGCATAAAGACCCATTCTAGATGTGAAAATCGGTGAAATATACTCTTGTACCCAAGAGCTGATAGGTGGTGGAGAAGTCAAGGTCATGCTGATAAAGTTGGGGCCACTCAAATGCCTTATGCCCACATGAATGGAGCATTTTGGTAAGTGAAACAACGGGAGGGTGACTGAGGCAGTGAGCAACATGGTTTGTGCTCCATGTTTTATAATTTATGTTGAGATGGAATTGTTGTAGGTATGTGGACCACTTTTGATGGCAGCCATTCTGCAACTTCCCTTGTGTCTGTATGAACTACAGAGGCTTGTGATGAGTGTGAATGATTGTCTCGTTTCCCAGAATGTAATGTTTCCATTGACGTCAGACTTTCACGATGGAATACATTTCTTTTTCATAGGTGGGATATGTATGGACAATATCTGAAAGTGCCTCAATATGGTATGCTATTGGATGACCATGTTGAGTGAGAATTGTTCCTACAACATAGTCGGAGGCATTAGTCTCAATCTAGAACAGTTGTTGCATATCAATTAAGGAGAGTACTATAGCTGAGCACAAGCGATGCTTCATATCATCAAATGCTTGTTGTTGTGCCTGCCCCCATGCAAACTTGTCCTTGCCACCACCCTTAGTTACTTGGCTAAGGGCCCATGCAATATCGGAAAATCCCAACATGAACCTTTGGTAGAATATGGCAAGTCCCAAGAATCTCTGAAGCTCGATTAGTGTGGTTCGGGATGGCCAATAATGAATGACTTGGATCTTAGTTGGATCAACATGTACCCCATGCTCACCAACAATTTAGCCCAAGTATTGGACACTGCTCATTCAAAAGGATCATTTTTCTAAGTTGGCATATAGCTTGTGTTGTCGTAGAGTGCCCAAAACCTATTGGATATGTTGCATGTGCTCCTCCCAGGTTCTACTAAAGATGAGGATGTAATCGAGATATACCACCAAAAAATAGTTGGAGAAGGGTATCAATACATCATATATCAATCTCATGAAAGTTGTTGGTGCATTTGTCAAGAAAAAGGGCATGACCATCCATTCGAAGAGACCTTCTTTAGATTTGAAAGTTGTATTCCATACATTAGTCGGTTCGATGGGAACCTAGTGGTAGCCAAAATTTAGGTCAATCTTGTTGAAGAACTTTTCCCCCTTTATTTGGTCAAGAAGGTCATCAATTCAGGGAATTGGGTACTGGTTCCTAACTATCATTTTGTTTAATTCTTTGTAATCAATGCAGAGCCACCAGGTCTTGTCTTTCTTCTGCACCAACACAATCAGGCTTCTGTAAGGGGAGGAGTTTGCTTGGATGTGCCCCTTTTGAATCATCTCTTAGATCTGGTTCTTGATTTCGTCATTTTCCATCAGCAAGCGATGATAGATTGGTTTATTAGGTAGTGGTGCATTGGGGGTTAGTTCAATTGGATGCTTGAATTGGCAGTGCGTCGGTACCCTGATGGGTGAGGAGAAGATGTCTTTGTACTCTTCCACAATCCCATCCACTTGATTTTGTTGCAAAGAGAGGCTACGTGTAGAGGTCACACATGTGGAAGTGACCTTCTTCTTACTTCGAGCATGGATCAAAATGACGATGAAATTCTTGATCTATGAAATGACCTTACTGCATTGCTTTGCAGAGATTAAAGAAATAGTTGTAGGTAGCACTACCTCTAGTATCATATACAATTGTCTACCCAAATTAATAATAAAACTACAGGGTCTAGACTCATACAAAACATGTTGCTTCCACAAATATGGCTAGCCTAAAAGAACATCACAAAATTCAAGGGGAGAAATATCACAGAATACCTTGTCTTTGAAGGGCTTGATGTTGTAGGGTAGATGAAACTATTTCCTAATGCGAAGATCTTATCCTTGGCAAAGCCAACTGATGGTGTATGGTTGCTGATGTGATTTTATCGGAAGGTCCAACCGCTTGATAACCTCTACTGAAATCAATTTCTTCTGACTATTTCTATCGACAATGAAATGCAACGGAGTCCCCTTTACCCACATCTGTGAGTGAAAGAGGCATTCCCCTTCCTCTGTTTCTTCTGGTTTTCTTGGTTAGAATTTGGTAGTAGTGACAATGGTACTGGGTTCATAATCGATGATCCACTTCCCACTTTATGGATTTGATTCAGAGTTAGAATCTGCCTCTGACTCAAAAAATTTCAGATCGGCCACCAGTAACTACTTGGAGCGACATTCTTCGGTTTTGTGCCAAGGTATTTTATGATATTCACACTATTTTCCTGCATCCTTATTCGACTTTTCATTACCCTTCTTGGGTTGCGGATTGGACTGGTTTTCCTAAGAGTGACCATCTTTTCTCTATCCCTTGTTTTATGGGTTGGGGTTTGTAACACACCCACTAAGAAATCTAAAATTTCTCGGCCCTTGTCATCTTTTCTCCGATGAATAGAATTTCCCTGAGTCCCTACGGGACCTGATATAGATCCTGCCATCCCTTATCTGCACTCATCTGATCGGCAGTTATGGCCAAAGGCCTTATCGGAGGGTACTCATCGAATTTCTTGATACGGGAAATCACGATACAGGTATTCCCTTGTTCATTTCAGGGTTTCATCCATCAGAATTTCGCGGCTAGAGCATACGAGGAAAATTGACCTTTGGGAGTCTCGGGCACTGAAAATCTGAAACAAAAAAACCATGTGTGTGAATCCATTTCGGGACTTCGCCTATCGGGATTTTGTGATATGCGAGGACAAGACACTTGCCTGTAGATGTCCTGGGTGCTGAAACACCGAAACATTAAATTCTAGTCGCTCTATACTCATTTTCAGGGTTTCAAACTTTGGGGTTTCGCAAGTCGGGATTTCACAATATGCGAGGACAAGACACTCACCTTTAGATGTCTCGGGTGCCGAAACACCGAATTATCACACTTCTCTATGTTCTATTTCTTCAGGTTTCGCAAGTCAGGAGTTTGGGGGATGCGATGAAAGGAGGTCTCACATCGGGGTCTTCCAGGAGCTGAACTCCGAATTACTAACTCTAAACATACTTCCCTGTTTCGAGATTTCTGCCATCGGGAATTTGGGATATGCGACGACAGGAGGTCTCACACTTAGGTTTCCCGGGAGACGAAACTCTGAAACCTTAACATATGTATAGTTGTATATATGTGTCGCTCAGTCCATTACGGGAATTTGCAGACCAGGTTTTTAAGACTGATGAGCATAAGAAAACTTACCGTCAGGTATCCCGGGTGCTGAAACACTGACACACCAAATACCGTCTGTGTTAAGCCATTTTGGGACTTCGCAAGTCATAATTTCTGGAGATGTGAGTACAAGGGAATACGCCCTTGAGAATTCCAATTTCTGAAATGCAGAAGTCTCGTAACCTATCCGCGTATTGTTCTTTCGGGACTTCACCCATCGAGATTTCAGGACTGACATGTAGAATAAGACTGACCCTTGGGTTTCCCGGTTACCAAAACACCGAAACACCAAGGCTTACCCACGCTAGACCTTTTCTGAATCTCATACTTCGGGATTTCGTGATGGGTAATGACAAGAAGTCTCACTCCTAGGTTTTCTCGGGAGCTGGAACACCGAAAACTCATAGCTACTTTGTCCTATTATCATTTCGGGATTTCGCGAATCATAGTTTCACGATATGCACAGATGGGAGATCTCGTGCCTAGACCTTTTGGGAGCCGAAACTCTGAAATACCGACTCCTAAACCTACGCATCTATTTCAAAAGGGACTTGCAAGTATAAAGGGACTCGCACTTAGGTATCTCGGGTACCAAAATGCCGAACTATCCTATCTCATCCATTCCTTAAACTATTTCGGGGTTTCGGTTATCGCGGTTTCGCGACTCGTGATGATCAAGGTTCTTCCAATTTGTCTTCTCAGGTACCGAAATGCCAAAATGGTTACCGAAAGCCATGTGTCCTATAAATGGACAGTCTAGATACTCCCACAAAACTTGGGGATCTACGGTCCTGATTTCTTTGCTACTTATGAAGATAAAAGGAAAGGGGTTGAGGCATTAACACCCTCATTTCTTCCTCCAATCTAACAGTCGCGAGTGGCCTCAGATCTTTCAACAAGATCTCATCCGTCAATCGATACTTATCCACACGTTGTCATTTCATAATTTCACAATTTCAGTGTTTTGCGGTTTTAAGAGGACCAATGTAGTGTACCCTTTCACTACCCGGGTTTTACCAAACCGCTCAGCTATCATTCTGTACATGGAATCTATAGAACTCATACTGATATTTATAAGCAAATGCATTTAACACAATTAAACACACTTAAAACTCAGATTAAAATATATGGGTACTGCTATAATTAAACAAACCATAGCATTCATCATTAATTTATTTACACAGCGGAAAACATGGTAATATATATAGCACAGTCATGCCAAATGTGATAAAACATAATTCAGGTACTTATCTTTTTAATAGCTGTAGAATTCGCCAACCAAGTGCAGGCCTTCCACGAACCTCCCAGCCTTAGACCACACTGTTCATCAGCTCAACAGTAGGTCACCCCCGAGCTGGGACCGAGCTCCACCCCAAGGCAAGGAATCTAGACTCAGGCTGAGGTTACAGGGAAGATAGCACATACACAACCACCAGGAAGAAAGCTCTCCCAGGAATCTCCCACGCTTACCGCCCACAGACCCTCATTCCCCACATGCCTGCTCCACCCCAGGGGAGTGCACCTTCTCTATCACCTAGACAGTCCTTCGGTTGCCAATCCCCCTTACCTTGGGTTACAGGAACAGAGCGGACCAAAAGTCTCTGGGTTCTATGGTAGCTACAGGGATTTCTTCCAGGAGTTCTCTTCTCCCTTTGTGCACTCTCTCACCTGGAGGAGTCGCTCACAGGCCACCAGGCCTCACGCAGTCCAGTACTGCGTGGTCACAACAATCCACAGGAAACACAGACAAATGCTTCCAAAAAATGGTTTAGCAATCACTGGATGATCTCGCGGTGATGATTTCGGGATAGGCTCCAAACACAGGCTAGCTCAGCATTTTCCCATACAACCACATGATGCTTCCACTTGAGTCCAGCACAGGGATTCTGGTTCAGAAATGCGTTTCCGGGTTTCCTAGAACAGACACAGACTCATAGTTTGGAGCATGGGTGTACATGGTTTCTTCAGACAAACAAAGGCTTAACGGCTTCAAAGATGAATCAGCGTATCTGCAGAGGTCGTACCCTGTTTCACGCTCAGAGGTTCGGGTCCGAATGTCGGATGATTCCCCACCCACGGTTCAGTTTAGGATTATATTTGCATGCACCAGGGTTGACACTTGTCACCCTGGGAACTACATGTGCTCCATCCGTACGCCTTCCTTCCACCACTTGGGAATCACGGGTCCTTCCAAGAGGACTTAGGATAAAATACTGTGCATATGGATTTTTTTAGGAAATAATATTAAAATATTATTCCAGGCCTAAGCCCCCTAGGCTTCGCCCCTAGGCTCATCACTCAGCCCCTTTCCCACCTTCCAGCCCCTAGTTCCTTGCCTACTTTGTGGACGCTCAGTCCCCCATCACTCATTCATCGTGGTCGGTCTGCACTGGCGGTATTTATATTTTATTAATTGATCTGCATACATACAAGTACATCCACAGGCTCTTGGCCTTCGACACTTAGGCTCCCTGGCCTAAAATAACACATAAGCCTACAGCTTATACAAGACTTGGCTCACCAGCCTATAGAACACATTTACAATTCTTTGCATAAAACATGATCTGTAACGGGGCTCGGCCTTGGGGACACTACAATCCCCCTCCCCTTATTTTTGCACTGTCCTCAGTTCAACTTACACTGCCTCTGCATGTCCTTCAAAATTTTCAAAAAGATGCGGGTACTCTGCCCGCATAATATCTGCATGCTCCCATGTCGTGTCCTCAGGACTGTACCAGGTCCACTGGACCTTTACAAGCTCTATGGATCGATTTCGGAGCTGCTTGTTTTTCCTGTCCAATATGCGCACAGGATGCACTTGCAGGACACCTTTTGGTTCCACCTGAATCACAGTCCAATCGATAACATGATTAGCATCAGGTACATATTTCTTAAGCAGTGAAACATGAA
>ML783746.1:278248-306159 GCA_009831015.1 Picea engelmannii
TCTTTTCCATGCCCATTAGAGTTTGATCCTTCGACTCCCTGGTTAACATCCTTTCCTTCTTGTTCGTCTTCCATTTCAGGGATAATTTGCATTCTTCCCCACTCCATACTTGGCGTTGATTATCTGGAGTTTTGGCCTTCGTTCAACTCTGCACACGCACTGTGCAATGCAATTCGAAATTTTGTCAGGCCATTAAACTTTATGAACAATCCGCAACATTCATAATTAATACGAACAAGAACGAAAGATATTTCAACTTCACAAAGTTTTCTGAGTTCTGTCTGGTTCTGTGTTTTTCGGGTGTCCGAAACTTTAATTTAGTTACTTCGGGACTTCAAGTTTCAGAATTTCGCAACTCCTAATGTCGAGGTTTACTGTCCTCTGAGATTCCCGATCTCTGATGACCCTTTTTACGTGCTAGCCCTCCTGAGCCTAGCTCCTGACTCATATGACCATGCGCCCCGACCGTGGTCATTTCCCTCTCGTGACTACTCCTATCGGAGTTTCGGCACTTGCGCTGTCAACAGGCGCATGTCCTCGCAACCCCCGATTCTCCAATATGCCTTAGTCCTCCAAGCTAAGCCCTGGCCGATGTGACCGCTGACTCGTGACCCTAGCCTTATCCCTTATCGGGGTTCGGGTTTCGCAAATATGAATGCGCCCAAACGCTTGACAGCGGAATCCCCGATTTACCGATTTTCGATGGGCTCCATCCATGCTAGCCCTCCGAGCTAGAGCCTCACCATACAACCACACTATATGACCTCCACCCTACCCCATCGGGTTTCGGTGGTTTCGATATCATGCTCATACGCTCACGGGATCTCTGATGGGTCCCAGTCGTTAACTTGTCAACAATCCTTTCTCCTGTTGCTATAAATCTGCCACCTGTCCTCCTGACAGTCGGTGTGGCCCCACGCATATAGGCCTTATCGGGAAATCGCGTATCGCGATTTTCCCAAGCACAAAACCTTTGCCTCCGGGATCTCCGATATCTCGATTCCCGATATGCCGATGCGCCTTTCACTTTAACCCTTCGCGGTTAGGTCGGGTCCATGTGACCTCTACCCCGCGACCGTACTCAAAGTTCTCATCAGGGTTTTGGGGTTCGTAGTTTCAAAGTGTATGAACCCCTCGTCACCGGGGTTCCCGATTTTCCAATGAACTTCCAACACCGATGGACTTACTCCTTGTCAGGACTTTCCCCGATGGTGCAGATTTCTGCCATGTGTCCACTAACCGAACGGTCCAGATTTTGTCGCGAAGTCGCGGATCACGATTCCATGTGACGAGATCTCTATGTGTTCGGGAACTCCGATTCTCCGATTTCCGACTCTGCGGAATCTCCTGACACGTGTCCACCCTAGATTCACGGCTATGATCCCTCCTCGGGATTTCGAGAATCGCAAGGTCTCGATTCTCTTGACTTCTAATATCTCGACGCCTCTCTGGGACTTCTCCTCTACCCATGAGGACTTAAGTCCTACGCAACTTCCGTCAACTCGGACGGTTGATGGCTAATCCCACATGGATCTCACGACTCACGATCCTGCCGAGTTTAAACTCCTGTGCAGTATCAAAAAGGTTTTAAACCTCGTGCACATTCTCCAGATCTGGCGGTTGCAAGGGTTCGCTTTCCCTCCCGAACAGATCCGATGGTTCTAACACCCTTGGTGTAGAGACCTGTCTTCCTGTGGTCATAGACCATATCGGCTGCGATTTTCACCGCACCGCTACAGTCCTGGCTTGTAAACGCGGTCAAGCAACAACTTGACACACTAGGACAACCAACGTCCGAAATTGGCCATTCCAAACCGAATTTCTCTTCACATTTTCGGTCTAATGACCGCTCTACTGGCCCATGTAGGCTCAGTGTCGAAACCTTGGCTCTGATACCAATTTGTAGTGTACCCTTTCACTACCCGGGTTTTACCAAACCTCCCAGCTACCGTTCTGTACATGGAATCTACAGAACTCATACTGAGATTTATAAGCAAATGCATTTAACAAAATTAAACACACTTAAAACTCAGAGTAAAATATATGGGTACTATTATAATTAAACAAACCATAGCATTCATCATTAATTTATTTACACAGCGGAAAACATGGTAATATATACATCACAGTCATGCCAAATGTGATAAAACATAATTCAGGTACTTATGTTTTTAATAGTTGTAGAATTCACCAACCAAGTGCAGGCCTTCCACGAACCTCCCAGCCTTAGACCACACTGTTCATCATCTCAATAGTAGGTCACCCCCAAGCTGGGACCGAGCTCCACCCCAAGGCAAGGAATCTAGACTCAGGCTGAGGTTACAGGGAAGATAACACATACACAACCACCAGGAAGAAAGCTCTCCCAGGAATCTCCCACGCTCACCGCCCACAGACCCTCATTCCCCACATGCCTGCTCCACCCCAGGGGAGTGCACCTTCTCTGTCACCTAGATAGTCCTTCGGCTGCCAGTCCCCCTTACCTTGGGTTACAGGAACAGACCGAACCGAAAGTCTCTGGGTTCTATGGCAGCTACAGGGATTTCTTCCAGGAGTTCTCTTCTCCCTCTGCGCACTCTCTCATCTGGAGGAGTTTCTCATAGGCCACCAAGCCTCACGCAGTCTAGTACTGCGTGGTCACAACAATCCACAGGAAACACAGACAAATGCTTCCAAAAAATGGTTCAGCAATCACTGGATGATCTCGCGGTGATGATTTTGGGACAGGCTCCAAACACAGGCTAGCTAAGCATTTTCCCATACAACCACAGGATGCTTCCACTCGAGTCCAACACAGGGATTATGGTTCAAAAATGCATTTTTGGGTTGCCTAGAATAGACACAGACTCATAGTTCGGAGCATGGGTGTACATGGTTTCTTCAGACAAACACAGGCTTAACGGCTTCAGAGATGAATCAGCATATTTGTAGAGGTCATACCCTGTTTCACGCTCAGAGGTTCGGGTCCGAATGCCGGATGATTCCCCACCCACGGTTCAGTTTAGGCTTATATTTGCATGCACCAGGGTTGACACTTGTCACCCTGGGAACTGCATGTGTTCCATCCGTACACCTTCCTTCCACCACTTGGGAATCACGGGTCCTTACAAGAGGACTTAGGATAAAATACTATGCATATGTATTTTTTTAGGAAATAATATTAAAATATTATTCCATGCCTAAGCCCCCTAGGCTTAGCCCCTAGGCTCATCACTCAGCCCCTTTCCCACCTTCTAGCCCCTAGTTCCTTGCCTACTCTGTGGACGCTCAGTCCCCCATCACTCATTCATCGTGGTCGGTCTGCACTGGTGGTATTTATATTTTATTAATTGATCTGCATACATACAAGTACATCCACAGGCTCCTGGCCTTCGACACTTAGGCTCCCTAGCCTAACAAAACACATAAGCCTACAGCTTATACAAGACTTGGCTCACCAGCCTATAGAACACATTTACAATTCTTTCCATAAAACATGATCTGTAACGGGGCTCGGCCTTGGGGACACTACAACCATCCCTCCTCGTGCAAGATTACTGAGACTTGCACTATCATATCCTTTTTCATGTTCTTGGTAAGCTTTCCAAGAAGGGTGTCTCTATGGGGAGATCTATCCAGGGTATTACCTGAGACAGATAAGGGTATAGATTTCTCGAGAACAAACTTGAAGTCTGAATTAGATCGGTATACATATATATAGCTATTTATAAACATAAGCCACACATAGTCTTTCCATTATAAGCATGCAACCACCATTTCTGGTCAAAACACCACACACAGAGTCTTATACTGAAACCATTCATAATTGCATAGACTATGAGCATAAATGTCAGAATATACATTTCAAGATGCAAGATATAAAACACTTATCAGAAATAACACCAGGTGTGATTGCAACTGCTGAGGGGGGTGCTCGTTTCCACCCAACCGTAGGCTCAGTGATTACAAATGGATTTACCACTAGCCACCCATGAGCTGAGACCACGATGTTGCGAGACTGAGTCTCTGTTCGCCAGTGATCGAGAATGAAGGTTACTCTCCTTCTTCTCTACTATCACTCACTCTGTACTTTTTCCAGACTTTCTTTCCTTCTCCTCTTTTCCCTCGCGTCGACCCTTGATCACACACTCTTCCTACCTTTTCTCTTTTCAGCGAGGTTGCATATGGCACGATCTTCCTCACGGTGGTCAGGTCTGAGGACTCTATGGATGGGCGGTTCACCCCCATCCCTCATTAACTCATGAGGAGCCTCTTCACCTACCAACCTGGTGAGTAATTCATTTCGGGGCCAGCGAACTGCTCTTGGTTCTCCAGACCAGTGAAGTCCAAATACGGTATTAGTTTCAGTGGAAGTTAACGCCACCATTCCAGGTGCGTTCCACCACCTTTCTTCAGCCATCATGGTCTCTTTTTCATCACATCCCCCTCTCAACAGTACTGCAATATATATATTCATAATATTATTTACATTCATCGACCTTTTTCACAAGGTCCATTCAAATCACACATTCACATATTTGAGTTTGCCATAGTTCTTGGCCAGTATAGTTATTTTTACAGACTAGGGGAAATAGGGTGTTACAAGGCTGCCTTTTTCCTACTTCGACTATGAGGAGTTTGCAGATCCAAACTCTTTTCTCTTCTGCTTAAATGTTTGCTCGATCTTGACAACATATCTATAATCCACACCTAATGATGCGATGTCCAGAAACTTCATTTATGTTTGAATGTATCTATGCAAAAATCCGTGCTATTTGAGCACCAAATGTTGTTCAGAGTATTTGATACCAAATTTGGTGTGCAGTGTATGGAAAATATTGGTGAAATCTAGTACTATATGGTCCCTTTCCTTATGCAGCATGGTCCATTTTATGTAGTAGTCCTCATAGCTTCCAACAGGGTAGTATTGTTCTTTAATGGAATCCATGAAGGAATCCCATGTGGGGTTGACCACAAATTTTGCATATTCCTCTATGGCCCTTTTCTCAGAGTAAGTATCCCACCAATCCTTAACATGGGGGACGACCTTGAGGAGTGAAAAAGTAATATATTCCTTGTCAGAAAAATTGTGGACCGAAAATTATCATTCGAGCAGATTCAACCATTTATCTAAAAAATCCACATCTATAAATCCTTCAAATAATGGAATATCAAAATTTACTTGTACCTTGAAGGGGGTTTCATGGCCACTTGATGAAGATGCATCTCTTGTGGGAAGCCACCGAAGGATCTGTGCAAAGTTGTCCATCCTTTCATTCCTTTTTCATGCAAGGGATTCCTCGAGAAACATTTTAAAAAGATCTCATGATCCACCATATTTCTTCTCATCCCCCATGGGTTGTTGTCGGTCTCAGCATGGCCAATCTTGCAAAGGCTCGACTGGTTCGAGTCCTAACTTCTTGTACCCACATATTGTCGAGGACATGCATGAAGAAAAAATAAATGAAGAGAATACCACTATGGTACCATTGATCTGTATTTGTGAGTGGAATGAAAGGAATAATAGACTGAATACAATAACATAGAGATACGAAGAACAACAACATATATCCATTGAAATATAAAATTGTATAATTGAAAACAACTTGCTCGAATGGTGGTAGCTATCTCTGAGAAGAGATGTGGCTGCTATGTGCCTAAATTTGAGAAGAATGATTACAATGATCCTCCAAATGCCTTTTTAACATTACTCATGAATTCCAAAACCCTAGACATTCAAAAACCTAACCCTAGGAAATGAAACACCAAAAGTTATGTGGGCCCCAATGGGTAAGTTGGTACCTCAACTTCCCGGGGTTGTAACTTTTGCATACAACCTCCATTTTAGGCACGAGATAGCCCGTTGGAAAGGTATTTTCGAGAAATACACATTGTGCCATAAAAATTTGACATCGTCTATAGTTTTACTATGGCAATCCAAAAAAACATTGTTTAGGTCCCCAAAACGACCCTGGAAGTACAGAAAGATCTACTGACATGAAAAATTCCAAAATAAGGCAGTTGGATTAGGTGGGTGGCCACCAATATCCACCTAGAAGTTGGGTAGGGCTTCATACATTCCCAAAAGTGTATAACCCAAAATTACAAATAATTATAGAAGAACGTGTTGAACTAAAAATTGTCAAGAGGAGCCAGTTTGAATAGGTCGACGGCCACCAATATCCACCTGGATCTTGGTGGTTCATGTAACGGTAGTAGTTATGGAAGATAGTGTATATCTATGCATCCCTCAGAGGTATTTTCAAGGGTTGTAAGCCTATTTCGTAATCTTTACCACTAAATGATAATAGACCAATACCTTGCCCCATGGATGTTTCCTTGATGCATTGTCAAGGTTTTACCATGTAAATTTTGTTTCATATGTGAATGTTCTTTGTGTTGCTTATTTTATCATTATTTTCTCTGTAATAATGTGTTTTTCTATATATGTTTATGGTTAATATGCTTAACAAGTGGTGTCAAATCCATGAGGTTTCTAGTCACTAGGGTCGTTCCGGTGAAAATAAAATATGAGGTTGCTGGTCATTGGGGTTGTTGTTGTGAAGAGAAACTGTGAGGTCGCTAATTGTTGGGGTTGTTTCCATGAAGAGAAATTGTGGGGTTTTTGGTTGTTGGGGTTGCTTCTGTGAAAATAAACTTCTAAGGTCGTTGCCATGAAAATAAATCGCTGAGGTCATTGGTCATCAGGGCCACTATTGTGATTAGAAACCATTGAGGTTGATGGTAAACAGAATTGCCGAGAGGAGAAAGATCAGAGTAGATTGATGGTACGCTCACATGACTATGATGAAAATGACCGAGCTATCAGGACCGAGAGGAGAAATATCATAACCGATTTCTGGTATGCTTGTACAGTGGAATGCTTGTATGCTCACATGACCATGAGGAGAAGGGTTGAGCTGTGAGTACCAAGAGGAGAAATCTTAGAGACAAGAGAGGTTGTTCGTATTCTTGCATTGAGGAAAGGACACACATTTCAAAACATAAATCTAGTACAAATAATTCAAAATGGAAGTGTCAATGGTATAAATTACTCTAATAAGTAGGAGTTATTTCCTTAATAAACAAGACATCTCCATTCATACTCAATTTTTTTTTGTTACGTTTTTTCAAACTTATATAACACATTTTCAATATAGATACTGTCATGTCAAATTTTTCGTGAAGGGTAACTTTTTTTTGAACCGTTACTCATCCCATTGTAATTTTATTGCATTTATAGTGAACAAAAGTTGGTGGACTTTCATTTTTTTTAAGTATAAAATTTGTGAAGGTTTCAAATGAAAATATCGATGTGGAGAAGTTTGATGGGAATAGTAACTTTGAGCCATGGAAGTTGAATATGCAAGATATGTTAGTCAAACAAGGTTTGCACAAGGCATTGGCAGAAAATATAAGGAAACCAATGGGTATGACAAACGAGGATTAGGAAGATATGGATGCAAGAGCTCTCAACACCATTCGACTATTTCTAGCAAATGATGTCTATTCAATATTGTTGGAGAGGAAACAACAATAGGATTATGGAGAAGAATGGAGAGCCTTTACATGACAAAATCCTCAAAAAAATGAATCTACTTGAAGAGGTAATTATACAACTTATGAATGAAAGAAGGTACCAAAATTGTTTATCATTTAAAAATTTCCAATACTCTTATGTGCCAATTAACTAGTATATATGTAAAAATTGAAGATGAAGATAAGGAAGTCATGTTTTTGTGTTCATTTCCTGAATCTTGGCACCACTCAGTAACTTTTAATAGCTTTATCATAATTGATACTCTTGATTGTAATTCAGTTGTGGGAGCCTTGTTGTCTAAGGAGGTGTAGAGAAAATCTAGTATAGAAACCTCCACATTAGAAGAAATGGTGGCTAGGGGTCGATCAAATAAAAAGTGGAAAATTTGAGAGGTATAACTATACCTAAGTCAAGAGGAAAAAAGGATAGGCCTAAATTTTGGTACTGCAATAAATCGAGGCATCTCAAGAAATATTGTTGGAAGAGGATAGGCTCCAAGGATGACTCCGCAAAGGAAGAAAATCTGGTTGAGTCAATTTCAAGTATGGTTGATGAAGATTGATCTGTTTGTAAGGTATCACACTATCATGAAGAATGGTTATTATATTTTGGTTCTTTTCTTCACATGTGTCCACATAGAAATTGGTTTTCTTCTTACCATCCTATTGATGATAGTTTTGTTTTTATGGGTGGGATTAGGAGAATTAATATTAAACTATTCGATGGTATTGTAAGGACATTAACAAAGGAAATTCATCTACGAGAACTTAAAAATAATTTAATTTCATTGGGATTTTTGGATTTTGGGGATTATAAATTTGCATGTCAAGGTAGAGCAGTGTAGATATCTAAGGGAATTTTGATGGTAATTAAGGCTGCAAATATTTGGAACCTTTACAATATGGAAGGGAGCGCTCAAATAAATGAAGAGGTAGTGGTATCTGAAGAAGGAAATGAAGCTACTCATTTATGGAATCAATGACTAGGCCATATGAAAGAGAAAGGGTTCAAGGTACTCATAAATCATAAGTTACTTCCATATTTAAAGTCTTTGAATTTGAATTTTTGCAAGCATTCTTTTTTTGTGAAGCAATGTAGACAAAATTTTAAAACATGTTGTCATACTAGTAAAGGTATTCTAGATTATATCCATTCATATGTTTGGAGGCCATCCCCTACATTTTGGAGGATCACCATACTTTGTGACATTTATATATGATTATTCTAGAAAGGTGTGGTTCTATATTCTCAAAATAAAAGATGATGTGTTTGATGTATTTAATCAATTTAAATCTTTCATTGAAAATAAAACTAATAGGTCAATCATGTGTTTAAGAATAGAAAATGGAGGCGAGTTCACATCTTTGCAATTTGAAAAATTTTGCAAGGAATATTGGATCGAAAGGGATAAAACCACAGTTTACACTCCATAAAAAATGGCGTGGCTAAACACATGAATATGAATTTTCTTAAAAGAGAAAGGAACATGCTCAATAATGCCAAGTTGCAACAAGAGTTATTGGGAAAAAAGGTCATTATAGCTTGCTATCTAGTAAATCGGTCACCATTAGTTGCAATAAACTATAAGATTCCTAAAGGGGTATGGATAGATCATTCATGTGATTATTTAAATTTGAAACTTTTTGGTTGTGATTCTTATTCTTTTATTTCTAAATTAGACCCTAGATCCAGTGGAGGTAGGTGCAGGGGGGTGTTCTATATGACCCTAGAGGAAATCATGAATTGGAATTTTTTTGGAACCTTAGGTTTACCTCCAACAATAAGGAAAAATCTTATGAATTTCTTCAAGGAGCTTCAATTACTAAGAATAGTAGCATTTCCTAGCTAAATATTATAAGCGACTCCAAAAACATCATCCACTATTTTTTCTCAAGCTCAGTTCCTAAATATGATGGGTTGAAGGCTCTTATTGAATGCATTAGAATTATCCTTTCTTCTTTCTTAGTTTATTTTTTCCACCTACTTTTTGAAAACACCAAGGAAACAAATGAAATGGCTAATCGTGTCATTGGTAAAGCCCCTGGTTTCTTTTGGATAATTGGGGATGAAATTTTAGCACACCCTCCATAATGTTTAGCACTAGGAATTGGGGTGGGGCCCATGGGGTAGACGTGGATTTTTCAACCTCATTCATGAACCCATGCATAATATTATTTAGGAATGTCCCCGCATGTCAAATCTTGGGTGACAGAGAGAACCTGAAGTTGAGCGAGGTGGTATAGATGTGTAGACTAGTGCATATGAATAGGAGGATTTTTATGGTACGAGGAATGTAGTAATTAAATGTGTGCATGAGGTAATTAACATTGGATCTGATGGTTGTTGTCATTATTGATAATGGAAGTATGTTTAACATATAGGATTGGGTGGTGGATTGCAAGTCCATGTGTCTTCCAATTTGACTGTGCATTCTTGCTAAGATTGGAGCCTAGGAATCTTGAGAGAGGTGGGAGAGGAAGGAAGGTTCGTGGATATTTGAAGAATTGTAAGAATATGGTTGTTACACATTATTCTCATCATCCCTATGACTGTTAATGATGTAAACCATCCGTTGCATTCAAAGGGGTCAATAGCCTGAATTCATAAGAAAGAAGGGAGACGAACTTTTCTTGAGAGGAGAAGTTGTGTTTTCCTCTGTAAAAATCCTATTTTGGAGGATTTCCATGGGCTTCTATATATGCAGGATGTGGAAATTCTTAATTTCCACACCTTTCTCTATATCTAGGTTGAAGAGTTTCCACAAGCTGCACTATAGCTACGGTGCGACAGCCTTCGTACATGGGAAAAATGAGCATCTTCTCGATGCTTCTAGAAGGAGAAGCTTCTATGGTGAGGTGGCTTCTGAATGGTTTGGATCTTACTCACTTTCATGATTTAGTGGGATTATCCTAACCTCTTCATCTTATCCTCTTTATCTTATAAAAGGAGAGGAACTCTCATGGAGAAAGTTAGCTTGATTGGGTTGGAAATTTCTTGAGCCTTTGAGATTAGAAAATTGTCTTAAGATTGGTAGCTTGGTATGTTGGCTTTGAGCTTTGCTTTGTGAAGATAGATTGTGAGTAGCTATCAAATCCATGGTCTCATAATCCTTGGAGCAAGAAGTGTCTGGGAAGCAAGGAACTTTTGGAAGGAACCTTACGACATCAAGGCATCCTGTTGTAATCTCTCTTCCTATTATTTAATATAATACAATGGCATGCTTCTTTCCCATAGAATTATCTTTATTTTACTGCATAATTCCTTGATCATATGCATAGGTTGTCATTGAATATACTTTTGATTCTTTCACTTTGGTTGGTTTGTGTCTCACTGTAGGATCAGTATCACAAGAGGACTGAAGTGAAACAGGAACAACAAAGACATAAGGAAGCGACACTTAAAGGTATGTCTCTCATCTTTTGTTTGGTAGTAAATTTGATGATTAGAGCCTAGAGAAAGTGCCATGTTCCGTCTTGTTTTGTTCTAGATCTAGGTGGATCTAGGGGGATCGATTCATGTCCTCACTTAACGATTAGCCCGATAAAAAAATTGGCGACTCCGCTAGGGAATAGATTGTTTTCCTAGTTTGTCTTTCTTTCTTGCTTTGATTTCTTGGGTTCTGTTTTCTGAGTCACTGGGAGATCCAGATTGAGTCTCTGGTTGTTAAAATTCATTGGAAAACCTTCACACTTTTTATTTTTTCCATTTTTTGTGTAATTTTCGCACCCTACTTTGAGGGACAGTGCAGCTTTTCCACACTATATTGGTGTTCTGGCCTGTGGAAATCAAGGATTTCCACACTGTGTTAATCTACAGCTTGCGGAAATTGTGAAAAGTTTGATTTTTTATGGTTTTTCCTTACCCAGATCTTAGATTTGTTTTAGGGATGAATTTTTGGGTCTGATTACAGTCTGCCTGACAAAATTTGAATATTCTTTCAACCATCTTTGCCTTATTTTTTCTTTGTTGGATTTTGAAATATTTGGTCTCTTGATTTGAGTGTCTTTCAGTTACAAAGCATCGCATTTCTTTAGAATTGTTTAGTGAAAGAATACTTATTTTTTTTAATAAATCATGTTAAAAGAGAAACTTAGTTTGGGTTGTTTTTGTTTTGAAGTGATTTTCTATTTGTTTTAGTGTCTCTTTGAAACAAAAAAAAATAATTGTAATTTCTTGCCTTATATTAGATTGGGGGCATCCTTTCATTTGAAGTAGCAAAATTGCATGATTCTTGCAATTTTTTGGTCTGAAATTCTAAAAAAAATCCCCCTCATGGTCGGGGGGGGNTAATAAATTTTGGGACATTGTGCATCTGGGATGGTAAATGTTTCTCCTTCTCGTAGCATAGATTTCATCGAAATGAAAAGATTGCATATTCATCTCTTTGCATAACTTTCGAGTCGATCAAAACACCATATTGTCCACGCCATTTTACCCTTGAGTAACAACAACCATAAAATAAAATGCTTATAAAAATTGATTATAAATTTTTTATTTTTTCTGGTAGCAAAACTACATTAGATTAGTTGTAGGGATTTGGAATAGGTGTGAAATATAACTTTCCAAAGATGCAAACAAACATAGAATCTTGGGTTAGGGAGTGATGACATCCACTTATCACATTTTTTCTTGGGAAGCCCTTCTAACACAAGGGTCAATCATGAGGTCACATTGAGACTGACAGAGTTACTCACCCTACTTTGTTGGTCTTGGTGTATAGATTATGTGTATTATGGGGGTCGCTTGAAGGTATACCCACAATGATGAGTGGATGCCTTTCAAGTTGATTTTGGGCTAGATACCTTTCCTTTGTGTGTGGATCAGACTATCGACTGTTTCCCCAGGCATCACTATAGTAATTGGTAACCTTAGTGGTCTATTTCTCTAGGTTTTTTACACGAGGTGACTCTGGAGGGGCAAGTCTTCACGGTACCTGGAATCGACATTGACCAAAATCACTCAGGCTCCTTGGAGGGTATACCCACATTTATGTGTAGGAGATTGCACCAAGGTGTAAGTGTTTTAAGAAGGTCATCAACATAAATTTTCCACCTACTCTATCTCAACCCCTTCATACTTTTTTCCGGCGATGTTGGATTTCATCACCAACTAGTGTGTTCATTGTGAGAAGGTTTTGTTTGCTTTCTTGCTTTCTAGATTTTTGGCGTGTGTTGTTTGTTTTCCCTAGTGGACTCTGGGTTGGATTTTTATTTAATGGCGTCAATTAACGAAACGACTAATGAAGGAACCCTTTTCCAAGGGAACCTTTTGTTTTTACTTACGAAAACATTGGTCCTCCTCACATCACTACTTTGAGCCTTACAGGTCTCACAATTGGATTACCAGTATGGTTGTTTTCCACTTAGGTAATTCTGAATGCAGTAAGTGCTTCGATCATAATCACTTCCCCCCAAGAACATCAACCTCATATTGATCCTTCGCATTCTTCACTAGTAAGATCTTCTTCACCTTCTCTACTTGCAAGGTCTTCTTCCATTTCATCTTCTTCATCGAGTGAAATCTTTGAAGCTAGTAACTCGGTGGATAAGAAGAAGAAGAAAAGGAAGAATAAGAAGAAGAAAAATAAACAAGGATCTAAAATTCCAACCACTGCCGCACTTGTTGGAAAGAAACCAGTTACTGTTGATCATGCTGGAAGTGTTGTTGATGCCAAGAACACCCAAAAAACCCGTAATCCCAAGTACCCTTGCAGGCTTTGTAAGGGTAGCCATCTTCTTAAAGATTGCCCTGGTCTATCCAAGGTTATAGAAGCATGGTCTACACACCCTCGCCAACCCATGTCATCAGCCTATGAACAACATGTTGATGACCTCCCATCAACTAGTCAAAATACCATTGGGAGGAAGAAATGTAGAGTCAAGTTCACGTGTATGTTATGTAAAGGGAGTCATCTAACTCACATTTTCCCTTGTATGGACGAAGCCTCAAAATTCCTGGAAGACATGACTGTGTCACAACCTCAACTTCCAGCTGCTTATCGCAAGCTTACTCTTGAGCCACCTGTAGTTGATGGAATGATCAATCTATCCCCTTCATCGGTTAGTCTAATTGATCAAGTGGTCAATATGCTCACATCCTTAGTTGAACCAGTTGACCAAGCGGTTGATCCAATCCCATCCTCGGTCAATCTCACTCTCCTATTAGAGAGTGAAATCCAAGCAGTCGATCCTTTTCCAACCGAAGACCCCATTTTCCCCTTGGAGAATGCAACCCAAGTGGTCAATCTGATCTCGTCATCGGTCGATCCTACTCTTCCTCTTGAGAGTAAACCCGATACTGCCCACATTTTTCTCATTGATACATAATCTACCATGCCGGGGGGTATTCCTCCTTCTCCCATGGAACCTCCTCCAAGTAATGAGGCCATCCATTTTGATTGGGGTGTGCTAACCAGACCTCGTCTTCCCTCTCACATTCCTTTCCACATTACAATACAGGTTTGTGGTTGGGACGTTCCTCAGACGATTATAGATGAAGGTGCTTCTGTTAGTATTTTGTCCTCTCTTGCTTGATAAGCTTTGGGTTGTCCTTATCTTGCGCCAATTACGCAGAATCTGTTAGCTTTTAACAGAAGAACTAGTCAAACTTTAGGGACCCTTCCTCAGTTTCCTGTAACTTTGGGAGGGAAAATTGTCTTTATTGATGTCATGGTAGTCCGAGACCCCTTGGATTTCACTTTACTCCTTGGGTAGGATTATGTCTATGCCATGAAAGCTATTGTGTCCACTCTTTTTTGTGTGATATCTTTCCCTCACAATGGAAGAATTTTGACTATTGATCAACTTTCATTCATCGGCCCTGATTGGATTACCTGCCTTAGTGGTTCTTATATGCATATGGTATCTACCCTCCCACAGGTAAATTATGTGGCGTTGTCTCCCATGCCTTCCACTACCGATGACAATGACTTGGATCTGGTAGTTGACATGGTGACCTCTTCGGTAGGGCTATTCAAGCCTAACTTCCTTACCCCTCTCGTGACCCTCGACATGGGTTCCTTCTAGAGTGTGTTTCTTCCATCAAATGAAGATCTCTTGGAAGTCATGACTAAGTTTTGTCCCTTGACATGGTGTCCTTCCAGAGCATTGTACTCTTGGAAGTCATGATCAAGAAGAGCTTCGAGCATGATTTTATGATTTCAAGCTCATTAAAAAATAAAACCAGCTTCGAGCATGATTTTCTGATTTCAATCTCGTTAAAAAATGAAACCAACTTCGAGCATGATTTTCTGATTTCAAGCTCGTTAAAAAATGAAACCAGCTTTGAGCATAGTTTTCTTCTTTGAAGCTCATTAAAAAATGAACCCAGCTACGAGGATAGTTTTTCTTCTCTATGGAAACCTTGTTAAAAAATGAAATAGAGGTTACGAGCATAGTTCATGTTTCTGTGTCAAGATCGTTAAAAAATGAAATAGAGGTCTAGGGCTTGAACCTGGATTCTCGAGCATAGTTCCTATCATGTGTCAAGCTCATTAAAACATGAAACAAATTCACCCTCTCTATTGAGTCAAGTCCTTCATCTAGTATTTGAAGCTTCCTTTCCTCTGCCTTTGCAGTTGGATGAAACAAAGCTTGGGGGGAAATGCTTCCATCCTTTGGACTTCATGCTGAAGTTGACCCACTAGATTCTTAAGCTGGGGGCTAAGTCCCAACCATGCGTTGGGAAGTCACAAACATAGTTTTCTATGGTTCAAACTTGTGTAAAAATGAAACCAGCTACCTCAAGCATAGTTTCCTCTGGTTCAAACTTGTGTAAAAAATGAAACCAGGTCTAAGCATAGTTTTGTTTTGTTTTAAATCTTGCGTAAAAATGAAAACAATCCTGAGCTTAGTATTTGTTCTTTCTCATGCTCATAAATAAATGAGAATAAGTTATCGATCTTAGTCTTTGTTCTTTCTCGTGCTCGTAAATCAATGAGAATGTAACTAAGTAAACTTTTATCACTTTCTTGGACTCGTAAAGGTTATACGAAAAAGGAACCTCATGGAGTTCCCTTTTAGCTCTTTTCAAACTCTCTAAACATGAAAATATTGTCGAGTGACCTTGTTCTTTTCACGCTCATAAAAGTATTTGAAGAAAACGTTTGTTGAGCAGTAGTTTATCTCTTTTTCGGTCTCATCAAACTACTTTACGAAAAAGGAACTGAGAGAGTTCTCTTTAAGTGTTTTTTAGACTCTCTAAACATGAAAAATCCCCAAGTTTTCTCTCTTTGGACTCGTAAAACAAGCATCGAAATACCCATATGGGACCGAACCACTCGTTCCTAGGGTTCGTTAAACATACTCCGAGGGACTCGTCTGAAGGATGATATTACATTACAAGCATATATTATCCTCCTCAAGCTTTCGTAAAAATAAAGAGGTACTCACCAGAAATGGTGGGGGAAAAATTGGGAAAGAAATCTGTCTAAACGTGTATTCTATGGAGGAGTCATTTTTTGAACATGACACCCTTTCACTCGCTTTGTGTCTAGTTTGGAAAATACGATTGCCTCTTGATCATACCCCTTTCTAAGATTACAAATTGGTCTGTGATCCCTGTTGTTGTGTCAGTGTTTTTCCATGACAGTTGTTGTGTCGTCAATATGTTCAAAAAGAAGTTCAACCCGAAAATCCTTCTATTGCATCGGTCATTTTTGCAGTCCTTAAGCCTTCTATTACATCGGCCATCCTTGAGTCAATCATGAATCACTTGTTAATCTGATCTACATCAAATCTTGTTACCCATTTTGTGTCATTGATGGGGGATACATTAAGGCCCTCCTATGACGAGTCTTTTCCTGTCAACTTCAACTCATTATCCAGGAATTAGACTTAGAAACTAATTGTTACCTTGGAACTTGCATGCCTCAATGGCACATTTCCTCACTTTCGACAATGGGTTTTCATTATTGACCCTTGATTGGGAGATTTCGCCGAGTGTTCGACTTCAATTCATTAATTCACATTCGTTGGATTGTACTAGTGTACCTTGGGAGTCATTGGCATTAATGGTGATTTCCCTCGCACTTGTTAACGGTATACACTAATGACCGATAATCAAGTGGTTTCTGCCATGTTCGACTTCAGCACATGTATTCACATGGTTAGATTCATACTATAGAGTGGTGGAGATGAAGACCCTGGATCTTTTCTAATAGTTTCAGGTTATGTTGGAGTATATTCAGTGTACTATTACATAGATCCACATTATATGTCTTGTGGCTATGATCAAATTTGAGTCATAATGGCATGGATCCACAGTGTATGTTTGGTGGCCATGACCTGTCTTACTTGACATGGATCTTTACATGTCGGCATTTATGCTTTGAGTAATTTGTATTCTAAGTATGGGAATGCCTACCTCAGTGATGATATATTATTGTACTATATTTCCTTGTTTGTTGGCAGGTTTCCGACTGACTGTTCCTTGTTCCCTACACACACTCGACAAAGTATTTCATCTATCACTTTGTTCCAACTTCATACTTTGGGGGGCTCTCTGTTACACATTATTTTCAACATCCCTATGACTGTTAATGATGTAAACCTATATGTTGCCTTCAGAGGGGTCAATAGCCTGAAATCCTAAAGAAAGAAGGGAGAAGAATTTTTCCTGAGAGAAGAAATTGTGTTTTCCTCTGTAAAAACCCTATTTTGGAGGATTTCTACAGGCTGCTATATATGCAGGATGTGAAAATGCCTGATTTCCTCACCTTTCTCTATAGCTAGGGTGTGGAGTTTCCGCAGGCTGCACTATAGTTAGGATGCAATGGCCTTTGTACGTGGGAAAAACGAGCATCTTCTCGATGCTTCTAGAAGAAGAACTTCTATGGTAAGGTGGCTTCCAAACGGTTTGGATCTTACTCTCTTTCATGATTTAGTGGGATCATCCTAACCTCCTCACCTTATCCTCTTCAGATTATAAAAGGAGAGGAACTCTCATGGAGAAAGTTAGCATGATTGGGTTGGAAAGTTCTTGAGCCTTTGAGATTAGAAATTTGGCTTGAGATTGTTAGCTTCGTATGTTGGCTTTGAGCTTTGCTTTGTCAAGATAGATTGTGAGTATATATCGGATCCATGGTCTCAGAATCCTTGGAGCACGAAGTGTGTGGGAAGAAAGGAACTATTGGAAGGAACCTTACGACATCAAGGCATCCGGTTGTAATCTCTCTTCCTATTATTTAATATAATACAGTGGCATGCTTCTTTACCATAGAATTATCTTTATTTTATTGCATAATTCCTTGATCATATGCATAGGTTGTCATTGAATATACTTTTACTGCTTTCACTTTGGCTGGTTTTTGTCTCACTGTAGGATCAGTATCAAAAGAGCACCGAAGCGAAACAGGAACAACAAAGACACAAGGAAGCGACACTTAAAGGTAAGTCTCTCCTCTTTTGTTTGGTAGTAAATTTGATGATTAGAGCCTAGGGAAAATGCCATGTTCTGTCTTGTTTTGTTCTAGATCTAGGTGGATCTAGGGGGATCGATTCATGTCTGCACTTAACAATTAGCCCGATGACAATGGTACAAGGGAAGGGAATTCTCATTTTTTCCTCGATGGAAAATACATGGATGTGGAAGGTTGACATTATTATACAGAGTTGACATTAGGATGAGGTATAACTTTGGGAGCTAGTATTCAAAATTCAGTTGGCCATTTTCATTGGCAATGCATTTTTTGCATGTTTGGATAGAGACCATGAGGTAAGAAATCTTTTTCATGAGTTTTATTGGATTGGGATGCTTGGAGATAAATGTGGCAATTCAAAGAACATAAATGTGGTATTTGGATTATCTATGAGGGAGAGTAATTGGTATTTTGTCAACCTGCTTGTAAATCTTGATTGGGCTTTTTGGGCTGAGAACATTTCTAGATTTGTAAGGATATAAGGAGTGTCATTCTTTGGTTTAGGCCTAGGTTCTTTCGACTTGGGGCATTGTTTTCGGGTAATCAATTGGAAGAAAGAGCAGAGTCTAAATAGCACCATGGAAAACAAGACAAATGATGGTTAGTAGGGTATGAATATGCAAGAGTAGGAATTTTTGGATCAAGAAATCTTGTTTATCTCAGTAAATGATCTTAATTCAGAGGTATCATTTGTCCTATATAATTTGATTGCCCATTGAGATATCATTGGTCATTTGCAAGACAAGGTGGCAACATTGATAATTCAGGTGGAATCAACACAATTTCACTCTATTTAGATAAATTCAACTCAAGTGATTTTAGATACAACCATGGTTAATGAGTGCCAATCTAGAAAAGAGATGTCTTCCATTCCAGACTTGAATTATGTAGTGGAGCTTGAAGAAAGGGAATATGTTGAAGATGTGGAGGTTCCAAAATGATTTCTTTCTCTAGAATAGTATGTTTTACCTTTTGAATGCATAAAAAATATATATTATCACATATATATAGTATTGTACAATAATAGAAGTATATTTGGGAAAAATATTATAGAAAGGAGGGAAAAATGGATGTTAGTTGAGATGGAAAAACTGGATTTTCGTGTCGGACTTTAGTTTTCAATTTTGTACTCAGCGGTCTCAGTCGCACCTTTTTATTAATAAAAAAATTTGAGTTTGTGTGAAAATAAAAATTTAGACCCCAAATCAAAGAAGTCTTTATTTTTTGGTTATGGTGGTGGAGTTAAGAGATACAAATTGTGGGATCCTACTTCCCACAAAATCATCATTAGCATAGATATAGTATTTGATGAATCTCCTCTCATAAATCTTAGACATATTAGAAGTTGAAATGAAACAGGAAAAGGTACCACAAAATCGACAAATTCAGTTGGAAACTTAGCCATATATAGAATATAAGGAGTAGGAAGAAGCTTCTGAAGAAGTAGATGAGGATGCAAAAGACATATAGGAAAATGTGGAAATTCCACAACTAAATTTGAGTAGATATACACCGGTAAGAAATCCTCCCAAGAGCTATGAAGATTATACTGCATATGACGCTTTGATTTCTAATGATGGAGAACCTTTTTGTTATTAGGAAATGAATGATGGTATTGAAAGTGATAAATGGAAAATAACGTTGAAAGAATAAATGGAAGCCTTGGAGAATAATAAAACATGGGACATAGTAGAATCAAGCGACCTTCTCAGTCGACCCACCAAACGCCTCGTTCTGTCATTGGGAGGACCTACGAAACCCCTGAGCGATGCCCACATCTGTCCAATTGACCTGTCATTTGGGTGAATGTGGAGCTTAGCTAAGTCGAGCCAACTTTTCTAGGCACGCCCTCCTCATTCCTTAGCCGATTCTTTTGTTTGGTGGAGTGCCCAAATCTTTCCCTCAAACCTTCCTCAAACTGTCTATTGTCTGACTTGTGCTGCAAGGCATCTCGACTGAGTCTCCCTTGGCATGTTACATGCCCAAGGTGTCCCGACTTTCTCAATATAAAGACACCATCGTTACATTTCGTTATGTTTGGCGCGTTCATACCACTTTCTCCATTCAACAACCTCATCTTTCGCAGGTCACCACAATGTCAAGTTAGTAAGTCATCCACACCTTTGGTTAGGAATCTTACACTAGGAACTTTGTAAATGTCAAAATATTCATTAATTTTCTTTAATTTAAATGTTTGAGGATTAGGTGAGAATTAGGTTAAGAACTTTGTATTAATTGGATTTAACTCTAATGATTAGGATGAATGATTACTATCCTCCCCTTAATGTTATAAATGTTAGAGAAAGAAATTAAAAATACTTATTGAATATTGAAATAGTGTTTATTTTAATTTTTTAAATAAACTTAACATAAAATAGTGTTCATGATTTCTATCCTCCCATTAATGTTATAAATGTTAGAGCAAGAAATTAAGGATACTTATTGAATATTAAAATAGTGTTTATTTTAATTTTTTAAATGAATAGCATAAAATAGTGTTTATTTTAATTTGGATTGATTTTAATTTGTATTGGATGTTAAAACACTGTTTATTTTAACTTTTTAAATCAATTTGTGAACTTGAAATAGTGTTTATTTTAATTTGTACTAGATGTTGAAATAATATTTATTTTAATTTTTTAAGCGAATTTATAAACCTGAAAAATACTTTAAATAATGCATAGAGAATTTAGTCTAATCAAATTTGTATATATATAGATATTCAATTTAACATTTTTCAATTAAAAAATAATAATTTGATATTTTTAAGATATTCAATTTAAAAGTTTTTATAAAAAAGGTAGAATATGTTTTATAAAATGGGTAAAGAAATCAACTCCAATATGACTTGGAGGCAAATCTCATAGTGGTTATGGAGGCAAACAAAATTTAGTTATTCAAATATAATATTAAATATGTATTTTATTACTCTTAAAGTTATAAAGTTATTAATACATATGTATTTTATTACTCTTAAAGTTATTAATAATTTAGAATATGAAGAAATGATGAGATATTGGAAGGTGTGCAATAAAAAATTGTCACAAACAATATTTATTTTACAATTTAACATTTAATGTTTTGTATGTTAAAATATACAGTATTTTTAAATTAAATATATATAAAATATAAAATATTCTTTTAAAAATACATATTTCTAAATAACATAAGAAATAAAAATAATGAATTATTATAATTCATCCCAATTGTATCCAACCAAAAAGTTAAACTTGTAATAATTATTATAATGATTGACTTTTTTCCATTCCATGAATATAGATATAAAACCCACCTAATTTTGCTTGATTTTTTTTTCATTCCATGAATATAGATATAAAACCCACCCGATTTTGAAAGGTTTTTAAAGGGCTTAAGAAATAAGGAAAATGAATAGTTATAATTAATCCCTCTTGTATCCAAGTACAACGCCGAAGTTGCCATTGTTTATATTGTGAATAGTTATAATTAATCCCTATTGTATCAAGTAAAACGCCAAAGTTGTCATTGTTTATATTTAAATAATTGACTTACTTTGAGGGAAAACATTGTCATGGTTTATATTATAATAATTGTTTCTTTGCTTTTTTTTTTCATTCTACAAATAAATCTATTATAATCATTGACTTATTTTCATCCCAAAGTTGTAATGGTTTATATTATAATAATTTTTTTTTTTTTTTCTAAGATTTGTTTTAAAGTTATTTAGACATGGAAATAATGGAGTAAGAGTCAGTTGTAAGCATCAGTTGACAGAGTTAGTAGCGTAAGTAGAGTCTAGTTATCTATAGTTTGATGTAACCGATTAAGTAGAGTAGTTTCCTATATAATGATGTAATCAATCCTCATTCAATAATGTATTGTGAGAGTAGTCTCACATGTGTGTGTTGGTTTCTCATATTTTAAGTTGGTATCAGAGCCATGGAAGTGAGGTGCGTAAATTTCTTGAAGTCTGCAGGTCCCTCCTCTGAAAGGGTGCGACAGCATACTACTTAAAGTTTCTGTGCATTTATCAACCTCAAATTTCCGCACTGTAGTAAATAGCTGGAGTGCGGACATCTTTGAAGATTCCCGCAACCAAGTGAATCGTTAGGTGAGGACTCCCCACACTCTAAAGTAGCGTGAGGTGTGGAAATTCCTGTGTTTGCGCAGGTCATGAAAACTCGTGGAAGGAAAATCGTAAAGGTTTTCATGAGTTTGAAAATGCGTGGAGTTTGAAAATCGTGAAGGTTTTCGTGGAGGTATGTAATAAAGAGATTTCCCAAAAATATTTGAATTGGTCTAGGTGATCTGGTGCAAATCATGAGTTTTTGAAGCGTGAGGTTATAGTTTGAGGTTTTTTTTTTATTGGAGCGTTGAAAGAGGAAGTGTGGGTTTTATGAGTCATTCACGATTTCCATGCATGCATGAGTGTGATTTGCATGAGTTGAAATATAAGATATTTTGTTTTTATATGTGGAGCATTGAATAAGAGTGCCACATTTGTATGCATTGAATCTTGGAGAGTGAGGTATAAAGTTTCTTTTAAAAGGTGGATATTTTGGATATTAAGCTTTATGTGAGGTGGGGTTATGATTTAAAGGTGCATGTATGATTTAAAGGTGGATGCATGCATGATTGATGTTAAGATTTCCTTTTTAAAGTTTTTTTCTTATATTTCTTTTAAGAAAGATGAGAACAGAGGTAGAGTTGGATCAGTGGATCTGAAGGCAAAGCGACGGACTGCTCAACACAGGATAAAACTTGACGAAAGTTTGATATTCTTGGTGAATCACCATTGGTGATACAATGATCCATTGTCTCGTTGGACAAGTAGACATTTGCAGAGATGGAGAATCCACTGGCAGAGACCTACCTCAACAAAGCCAACAAGTTAGATGGCTCAAATTTCATTAACTAGAAATTCCAGATGAAAATGCTCATGGAAGGCTATGGTGTCTTGAACATTGCAAAGGGAACTGAAGTGAAACCTGATGTGGCTGCAGGTGCGACAGAAGCACAGATCCAAGATTGGGAGAAGCACGAAAACAAGGCAAAGGTATTGTTGCGCATGTCTGTTAAAGATGGCATAATTCCACATATTAGAGAAGCTACAACTTCTGCTGAAACCTAGACAACACTTACAACATTGTATGAAACTAGCAACACAAATCACATTTTGTTCCTGAAAACTAAATTGCTAGGCATTAAGATGGATGGAAAGGAATCTATTAGTTCATTTTTGGGTCGCATTAAAGAGGTGAAAGACAAGCTAGTAAATATAGGGGAAATTGTTTCCAACACTGATCTAGTCACTATTACCTTAAATGGTATGCTAGAATATTATCAGATGTTCATAACAGGTCTCGCAGGAAGGGAGAAACCTCCTACGTTTGAAGAAATGATAGGTATTTTGCTGCAAGAAGAAGAGAGGTGCGGGAATCTGAAGCCTCAGAATAAAGATTTGGCACTGTGGTCAAATAATAGATCTGCGAGAGGGAGATCAGGAGAAAGAGGCAAAGGAGGCAATTCATCGCAGAGAAGATAATCTCCAAGACCGAATCAAAGTATGCAATTTAACAGGACTGAGTCAAAGAGTTGTTTTTATTTTGGTTGACTTGGACATATTGTTAGAGACTGTCATAAGAAGAAAAGTGATGAGGCTAGGAAGAAAACTAGAACACATTCAGGTCATTATGTAGAAAAATCATCAAATCATGATCTCAGATTATTTATTGCTAGTGATGATATTGATGAACTCCCAAATTTTGATTCACGGGATCTTAAGTTGTTTGTTTCTAGCACTACTTTATCTGCTGAAATAGATGATTTTGATGCCTGGTTTGTGGATTCCGGAGCATCAGTACATATGCCATGCAATAAGATGTGGTATACTAATTTTAATGAAATGCAAAATGGAGCCAACATATATCTTGGTGATGACCGCGCTCATCGGATCAAGGGATATGGAGACATTCCTGTGACATTTCCGAATGGTACATTTCATCACATTCACAATGTTGTTTATGTGCCAGGAATAAAGAAAAATTTGATCTCCGTGTCCACCATTACAAATCACGACTTAAAGGTTGAGTTCTTCGAGAATTATTGCATAGTGAAGGATCCGCTGGACCATTTCAAAACTGTTGCAACGAGAGTCAGAGAAGGAGGCCTATACAAACTTGATGTTACCAACAAAGCACATCATGCACTGACTTCTGCAACTATGCCAATAGAGATTCTTTGGCATCAAAGGTATGGCCACATCAATCATCCTGATTTATTGTTATTACAGAAAAATAATATGGTTGAAGGACTCCCCATGTTAAAGGATGAGAATGTTGCTTGTTATGGATGTGCATTAGGAAAGATGCATAGAGATGAATTCCCCTCTAATCCTGATAGGGAAAAGAGAAATGTGTTAGATCTTGTGCATACTGATGTTTGCGGGCCTATGCAGACTAGGTCTTTAGGAGGTGCATTTTACTTTATGTTATTTATTGATGATTGCACAAGATACACATGGGTTTACTTCCTTAGAAGAAAAAGTGATGTTTTCGAGTACTTTAAGGAATTCAGAACCATGGTCGAAAAGCAGACAGGAAAATCCATCAAAATCCTCCATTCAGATCAAGGGGGAGAGTATAAATTAGGGGACTTCATCAAATATTGCAAATATCATGGAAATAGTACAACAGTTTATAGTACCTCACACTCCACAGCAGAACAAAGTCGCTAAAAGGAAAAATAGAACTCTATTATAGTGTGCACGCAATATGATGAAAGGTAAGAATCTCTCAAATGCATTTTGGGCTGAAGCCATAAATACTGCAGTTTATTTAAATAATAGAAGTCCAACAAGGTGTCTTGATAATGTTACTCCTTTTGAATCCTTGTATGGTTCCAAACCTACAGTTCATAATTTGAAAGTATTTGGGTGTAAAGCATTTGCACATATTCCAAAGTAGAATAGGAAGAAATTGGATGCTAAAGCCATTAAATGCATTTTCATAGGGTATTGTTCTGAATTCAAAGCATACAAATTGTTTGATCCTTCTACTCACAAAGTATTTGCAAGTAGAGATGTACTTTTCCATGAGTAGAAAGCACGAAATCATGACAATAACAGTCATGAGGAATGGCATAGACTTCTTGATGAAGGCGTTAAAGAAGAGCAGCAACAACCATCACAGTAGCCACCACCATAGAAGCAGCCACAACCGTAGTGACAACAGTAGCAAGAAGGACTCAGTGATATGGAAAATTCAGCTAGTCAAATTTCACTTAGAGGCAAAGACAAATCTTCACAAAGTGGGGAGGAAGATAATCAGTTGAGAAGATATTCATGATAGGTTCGGATCCTTGAGAGGTATAAAGACTATGCCCTAATGAGTAGCATTTCAAATGTCATAGAACCCATGAGTTTTGATGAAGCCAATGAACATGATGAATGTCGAAATGCAATGGAGGAAGAATATGAATCTATAATGAAAAATAATACTTGGGAATTGACTGAATTGCCTAAACATAAAAATCCCATTGGATGCAAATGGATATACAAACCCAAATTTAAATCAGATGGTAGTATAGACAAATATAAGGCTAGACTGGTTGCAAAGGGGTATTCACAAACATAAGGTATTGATTATGTTGAAACATTTGCAGTAATAGCTAAATTGAATACTATCATATTGTCAATTTCTTTAGCTACAAATTATCATTGGAAGCTACATCTGTTAGATGTTAAATCTGTATTTTTGAATGGTGAGTTAAAGGAGGAGGTTTACCTTACTCAACCTGAAGGGTTTGTGGAAAAAAGGCAAGAACACTTAGTGTGTAAGTTAAAGAAAGCATTGTATGGACTAAAACAGGCACCTAGGTCATGGTATGAGAAGATAGCCTCTTTCTTTCTTCAACAGGGTTTTATGAGGAGAAAAAGTGATCCAAATATGTATTCCAAATTTGATGAGTAGAGGTATATAGTATTGATTTCCTTATATGTTGATGATTTGATAATTACAGGAAATGCAGAGAAATTAATTGATGAAATCAAGGAGCAGTTGTCAAAAGTTTTTGAAATGAAATATCTTGGTGAGTTACATTACTGCCTAGGTCTTGAAGTTTGGAGAAATGCATACCAAACTTTTGTTTGTCAGAGTAAGTATATCAGAGAGGTACTTAAGAGATTTAAAATGGATCAGTGTAAGTCTTCTACTATTCCCATGCAGTAGAATGTGAAACTTTCTTGTGATGGTGGTTTGAAGGAGGTGAATGGCACTATGTATAGACAGATGGTGGGTAGTTTGAATTATCTCACCACAACCAGACCTGATATTGCATACTCTGTGACTGTGTTAAGTCAGTTTATGGATAAACCTCTATAAAGCCATTGGAATGCAGCAAATGAAGTACTCAAGTATCTAAAAGGAACACTTGATTATGGTATTAAATATACTAATGCATCTGATGTTGATTTGACAGGTTACTCAGATTCTGATTGGGTTGGCAATCCGGATGATCGAAGATCAACCATTGGATATGCATTTGGCATTGGATCCGGGGTTGTTTCATGGAGCAGTAAAAAGAAGCCTACTATATATTTGTCTTCTACTAAAGCAGAATATAAAGCCTTGTGTGCAGCAACTTGTGAAGTTATTTGGTTGACAAGACTTATTCAAGATGTTGGAAAAGAACAAAAGGAACCTACAATGATCAAATGTGATAATCAAAGTTCAATCAATCTTGCAAAGTATCCGATTTTTCATGAAAGAACAAAACATGTTGATGCTCAATTTCATTTTGTTAGAAAAAAGTTACAGTCAAATGAAATAGCTCTTATGTATTGTAATACTAGTGAAAATGTTGCTGATATTTTCACTAAGTCTCTTGGAAAGATTAATTTTGGGTTGTTTAGGGAGATGTTAGGTGTAGAAGTCAATCCATTCTCCATTAAGGGAGAGACTTGGAAATAATGGAGTAAGAGTCAGTTGTAATTGTCAACTGACAGAGTCAATAGCGTAAGTAGAGTCTAGTTATCTGTGGTTTGATGTAACCGACTAAGTAGAGTAGTTTCCTATATAATGATGTAATCAGTCGTCATTCAATAATGGATTGTGAGCGTAGCCTCACCTGTGTGTGTTGTTTTCTCATATTTTAAGTTTTAGTACTTTATTATGTTTATTAAAAGAATTGTTATAAATATCAATATAAAACTATATACACTTTAAATGTGGTTAGAAATAAATAATTAAAGGATAAATTAAGGGTGATGTTTAACTTTTTTAAGTTTAATTTTGTTTTCTTGGAATGAGATGACAATAATATGTTTGAAATCACAATTTATGTTGTTTAAATTGCATTTTTGAATGCAAAATCAACTTGTAGAAAAATCTCAAGGTACTTGGATTACACACAATTAACCAATCAAATATGTAGATCCAACAATTTCTCATCTAATTTAGAGCAAAATTAAACAAAAAATATCTAAAAAAAAGCCAAAACTTAGAAACGATACTTAGTTTTGTCATCATTAATGGTTGCATTGAACAACTTACCTTCAAATTATAATAATGTGAGTTTCACATTAACCAAATGTCTTCATAATGCAAGGAAAATAATATTTATAAAAATTATTTAAAAAAAAAAAACAAGAAAATATAAAGATACATTGGAAAATTTTAAGTGTTACTATGCAAGATACCAGATATATAAAATATGCAGAACAGAAATAAAATGCTAGAAATGGCAGAATAACAGTAAAATATCCAGCATAATCTTCACAATACACATAAATGATATACGAAATAGCAATAGAAATAACACTTTAATTCAGAAAGAAATGTTCACAGGCCTCTTTGAGGGGGCAACCTCCAGTCGAGCAACACTCTGTTACAATAATCTCCAAGCTAGGGTTCTCATACCCTCGACCCTTATTTATACTAAATATGTCTATTAAGAGAAGCATCTAGAGGAAGATCCTTCTAGAAGCAGAAGCTTCTA
>ML783746.1:309811-329778 GCA_009831015.1 Picea engelmannii
TTGGGGGGAAGGCTTCCTGGGACAAGGGGAATGGAATGATCATGGACACCGCGGGAAGGAGGGAGTCCTTGGGGAGTGGAAAATACCGTTTGATATTTAGAAAGGAGGGCTTGGAGGTCTTGGGGCACTGGTGGGATCTCTGTGGCTTGTATGGCGTGGAGTTGGGAAATGACACCAGAATGACCTTTTTTGAGCAGTTTTTCCATGCGATGAGAATTGATGACCTCAGGTGAACCAGCAGTGATGCCTTGAAATTTATATTGGTGGCCTCCTTGGTCAAATTGCATGGTTAAGTTCTGAAAATCCATGAGAATGGGACCCAAAGTCCTTAGCCAGTCTGCACCCAACACAATGTCGCAACCACCTATGTCAATAGAAAACATATGGGATTTGAGGTGGTAGTCACCGATTTGGAGATGCACATTTTCACAGTGCTCGCCACATTTCATAGAACCACCATTGGCAATCATGATTTGGAAATTGTTGACAACATGGATGTAGCAATGGGTTTCTTGGGCAATGCGACGATGAATAAAATTGTGGGTGTTGCCACTATCAACTAGAATAATGACCTTTCGGTGCTTGATGTAACCGATTAACTTGAGGGTTTGGGGGGCAGAGAAGCTAGTGAGAGCATTGAGGGAAATGATCGGTTCCACTTCGGGAGGGTCGGAGGGAGGGTTTATGTCAGTGATTTCTAGTGACTCAGGCATAAAGGGAGTGTCAACATCTTCTTCCGGAATATCCTCAGAGATGGCCATAAAAGTCTTTTGTTCCTTACATTTGTGGCCTGGGAAACATTTGTCATCACAATTATAACAGAGGCCTTTGAGTTGGCGTTCAGCCATTTCAGCCCTTGTCAATTTTTGGATTTTTAATGGGGTGGAGGGAGTAGTGGGGTTTACTGGTTTAGGGCGAGGGATAAAGGAAGGCTTATGGTTTTGAGAGGAAACAATTTGTTGTGCTTCTTTAGATTTTTTGGTAGCCTCCACCCATGTCGTAGGTCGAGCCATGAGGACATGGGCCCGAATCTCCTCCTTGAGGCCACTGATAAACCACTCTCAAAAGAAAGCATCAGTCGTGCCCTCTGTTCGAAAAGCCAGATGTTCAAATGCAGCTATGAAGTCTTCTATTGTGCCTGATTGCTTCAATTTTGTCAAACAACCCAAATGGTTGGTGTCAGTGTCAAAGCGTTCATAAAGCTCAGCCACAAATTGGGTCCAAACAATATACCCTTGACGGTAAGTTTTTCTCCATTGCCACCATTGCCAACGCTCTTGATCTAGATGGAAAACACCATACCGGAGTTTGTCCAAGTCATCTGTAATGTTGTAGAGAGAGAAATAATGTTCCATTTGGGTGACCCAACTAGTGGGGTCTGAGCCATCAAATTTGGTTATGTCCACCCGCAGAAGGCATATGTCCTATTGAAAGTGATGGGGTTGAAAAGAATGGGAAGAAGTTTCACCTTCAGTCTTTTTGTGTGCATCAAGAAAATAGTCATCGGTAGGGATCTTGAGTTTGGTGCAGAGTGATGCAAAGACAGATTCAAGTTGGGTGGTTAGTTCGTGTTTGACTTCCGCCCTTGCGGACTGCACGGCTACATTTACGAATGCATTTATGGACGCATCACGGGAGACAATAGTAGCACTGAGTTGTTGCACTTCTTTTTGGGTCTCGAGGAAACCAGATTGCAAGGTGTTGAAGCGAGACTCTAGTTCTTGGCTACGGGTATGGGCCATGAGGATGGGTAAACTGAAAAGGGAACGGGCGGGGTCAGAAATTTTTGCAGAAAAATGATATGGATGAATGTGATAAGGGAGAAGAGATGGATCTAATGGAATAGGTCTCAAATAATGGTGAAAAAATTTAGGGAGCGGGCGGGGTCAGAAATTTTTGCAAAAAAATGATATGGATGAATGTGATAAGGGAGAAGAGATGAATCTAATGGAATAGGTCTCAAATAACGGTGAAAAAATTTCCAGACTTATACTTTGGTCTGAAGAATGCTGGAGTGTTGAAATCCCCAAATTTTAAACCAGAGAGTATTTACTTAGCAACCCGAAAACAGATGCGCAACAATAGATCTCGCTGGTTTAATTTGTTTATGTGTATGTTTATGTTCCCCAAGGGTTAGGTATTCAAGGGTTCTACAGACAAGGGTTTGTTCTGTGCTATAGCTCTCTGATATACATGCGGGGTCCAACAGTAGTACTCGACTCAATATCTCAGGGCACTAACTAAGGAGGATAGACCATACCCTTATCCGTACTACCCGACTACCCAAGTACTAGAGAGTATCTTCTCGAGTGTTGTTCTCGGTGACACTATAGCAGTCCGGCGGCAGATAGGTTTATCTAAAGAGGGCTTCAGAAAATCCAGGCCGATCCGTACACAGGTGTTGTCTGATGCGCTACCACTCGAAGAGGTACCAACAGGGGTTACAAGGGTGGCCAACAGATATGCACTTAAGAACCACTTGTATTTCCTGCGTGTATGAATCCCTCAACCGTGGGTTTATGCACGTAACAACAGATCTTTGTGGCTTAAAGACGCCAGAATACGTCTCTACCCTGAAAAAAAATACCCTCAATTTCTGCCAAGGAAAGTGCTCTGATACCACTTGCAAGATACCAGATATATAAAATATGCAGAACAAAAATAAAATGCTAGAAATGGCAGAATAACAGTAAAATATTCAGCATAATCTTCACAATACACAGAAATGATATACGGAATAGCAATAGAAATAACACTTTAATTCAGAAAGCAATGTTCACAGGCCTCTTCGAGGGGGCAACCTCCAGTCAAGCAATGCTCTGTTACAATAATCTCTAAGTTAGGGTTCTCATACCCTCGACCCTTATTTATACTAAATATGTCTATTAAGAGAAGCATCTAGAGGAAGATCCTTATAGAAACGGAAGCTTCTATTAGGTCTTCTTACATCCGCCTTATTCTATTTTATCGAAAGGCCTTATTAATATTGACCTTTTTTACATTCGAATACATTGATCTACCTATGTGCGGGTTAGGACCTTAACATACTATTGCAAGAAACTATGGCATATGACATATTGTGTTGGATTATGTAACTTCTACTTGTTTTAATCAAGTGCGAGGAGATTATGTTTGTTAGATAGAGGACAATCTCTAGGTTATTGGTTTGATCTTATAATTTAGGAGGTTGTTATATAGTTAGTTGTGAGAAGGATTCTCTCCAACTAAGAGTCATAGAATGGAGTGAGGCTGAGATATTTGCTCAACTATAGATTGAGCATGATTGAGCCTACCTCCCTTGAATAGCCAAAAACATGAAGAGTAGAGTAGAGTAGAGTAGAGAAGTCTGTTGTTTGTGAAGGTTATGATTTAGTGTGACCACTTTTGTTCATGATAGTATATCATTTTGTCATAGTCTAAACGTTTTCAGCTCTTTTCTAGGGATATTTTTGTGAAATCCTATGAGAAATTGTTAGATCAGAAGATTTGAGTGATTATTTCTGTACAATCCTAGGGCCCCGGGACTTTTCAACAAGATGATTCCATTTCTGAATTCAAAAAAGAGTTTTAAACAACATAAATAGTGATTTCATACAGATTCCTAATTCCGACTAAAAAACAAAAATATAAAACAATTAGACAACACCTATCATTTTTCCATCATGTGGAAGCCAGCCAGCGCAGTGAAGTCAGACCATCTCCCTTTGGAATGTGCCATGGGCCCCATGTGCGAGAAGGAGATCCACTACAATTTGAAGTCTGTGAGAAGCAAAAGCAGCTCTCGAAGCTAGTCGATACCAGCTACCGTGATCTCTCATTAATATTTCTATTTCCTCCTCCTCGGGAATAAGTATTGCCATGAGGTTTTGTAGAACATCTTGGACATCAGAGTCGTTTCAGATCTCTTAGAGGTCGCCTCAATTTAGAAGAGAAGAAAGAGGTCGAGCCTGTTCCTGTGCCGGCTTCGAGAACAGAAAGGGAGCCGAAGAACCAACATTACCTGGAGTCCGTGAGGCAGACCATTGACGAAATTGACCGACGAGTAGGGAGATCTTGGTCATGGTGTGATGATGTGCAGTTTATGTCAATGTAGTGGAGTCACCAAGAAAGAAAGAAGTCGAGGAGGTTTGGGAGTACGGTAAGGGATTTGTTGCGCTACTTGACCTAAAGAATGATGTTGCAGATAACTAGAGTGCATCATGGTTGTGTCAGGACTTTGCTAATGACGAGGATTCCACTGGAGATCTTCTGGCAGCATACTTCCAAGCCTCTCCATCTGTGACGTGATACTGACAGCATGACAGCAGAATAATCGCAGTACGTCCCAATATGAAGGGAAACCGTGTCATTGTATTTTTCGAGGTGGAAACAAGAAAGTGGCCATATGTTAAATAATCCAGTCGGTGCGCCTGTTGTAGGAGTCGACGGCCTCCAGAACATATTGAGGGTTTCCCAGCAACGCCTTCTCTGGCCTATCTGGAAGGATTCTGCGGTTCCGCACATTTAACCTTCTTAGCTGAATCCTCACAGTTTTCTGGAATTGTAGAATAGCTTAGTATAAATGTTTTATTTTTGGTAGTTTTCTGGTAATTTTAATTTTTTTTGTTTGATTTTGCCAGAAATTTAGTTGAAGAATGATTAGATCTGCAGATTTGAGTATTTGAGTGGCTAAGTTTATATAATTCAAATGTTTCAGGGGTTTTTCAACACACTGAATCTATTTATAAATTCAAAAATACAATTTAAATAACAAAAAAATAGTGATTTTGTCCAAATTTATATGGCCTAATTTAGACAAAAAAAATAAAAAATAAAATAAAACATATAACCAACTCTTTATAGAATTATCCTCTCATGTAAATAACCTTAAACCCAAAAAAATAAACGTTTAGCCAACGCTTTGTGGAATTATCATCTCGTGTAAGTGACCTTAAAGGCTATTGCTGTCTTCGTTATTGCACGAAGTTTGGCTAAAGGTGTTGAAAGAGGTGCAATTTCAACGCATTTAAGAGAACTGCTCAAACATTGGTGAATGCAGTGGTGGAATCTTCTACTCGAGGAGGCTGCAGTAAGTAAGTGTTCCTGCTGGAACTATTTATGTCGGAAAATTATCTGAAATTGCCAAGAGAGTAGAATCGGCTCCTTTCATTTGAGTGGTTGGGCCAAAGGTTGGTCAAGTTGGCTCCATCTTATTAAATGTTCAATGGAAGAGGTCTCACACTCTGAAATAAAGTTGGCTCCTCCTTTCATTTGAGTGGTTGGTCAAGTTGGCTCCATCTTATTACCTCTTCAGTGGAAGAGGTCGCACACACTCTGAAGTAAAGTTGGCTCCACCTTTAAATGTTCAATGGAAGAGGTCTCACATTATGAAATATTATGTGAATGTGTTATTAAATTTGAATATTGGAAGATTATAATGTTTCTACATTAAAATTTGTGGATTTTTATTTACATTGGTTTTTGATGAGTTAATATTGGTATTGGAAATGTTTTGGAATTATAAAAATGGATAATGTATTGAGTTTAGTCACTCAATATGAAGTGTAGTGGCTTTGTTAGAATTGGATATTCCAACAAATAATAGGTAAGTGGATATGAAAAATTCAAGACAAGCATTTCATAGTGATATTGAAGATCCAAAAGTTGAAGATGTAGATGGAGATGCCTAGTATGTGAACAACTCTAGAGGAGAAAGAAGACCAATGAATCTTTATGACATATATATATATATATATATATATATATATATATATATATATAATGGGCTTATGATCGCTACAAATAAGTGATGGTAACCTTTCTATTGATGTAAATCATTTTTAGATGTTTGTTGTACCTAAATTAATGATGCATATGTGATGCAGGGGGTGGATGATAGGGTGTACCCGACACTCCAGAGTTTTGGTCCAAGTTGTAAGCTTATCCATAGGCGAGTTGATTTCCCTAGGTTGTTGTAAGCCTTGTTATTCAGACATACATGTTATGTCGTAGTGCATGGTGTTTCGTAATTCCTATTGAGCCATGCCTACATGTATTTGTGTGGTAGGACATGTAATCATGTAGCATTTATCCCTCTTATGGATTAGAGAAAATGTGGCGTCAAGTTGTGGAATGAACCACTAGGGTAGGTATGAGGGTGGCAGGTGTACTGATATGCTATCTTGATGTACAGTTGAAGAAGTTGAATCTTCGATTTCAGGGAGGAAATGTGAGATGGAGAAAGTTCATAGTGTGATGGACCAAGTTATGATTAAGAGAGTTTAATGTGTTGATGAATCATGTAGGTGAAAATGATTCCTAGAGAACCGATGAATACAGTGGATTGTACCCATGTATCTCGGTAGATGGATTGCTTTTTATATGGACACCAATGATTAGTTTTATGCAGGAACAAAAGAAGAATAAGAAGGAAGTTTGAGGATGAAACCCATAGTGAAGAAACCTTAGTTTAGGAAACAATGAAGATGGTAGCAGAAGAAAATCAAATGATGGTAAACAAATGAAGGTAAAATTTTGATTGGTGTGTTGAACAAAATAGACTCAAGACCATGTGTTAATGTGAGTCACACATTGTATTTGTAGCAAGTTTATTATGCCATGTTCTATGTAGTGGTCCTTGAAAAGTTTGAGTGTGTACCTAATATCTTCATGAGTGGAGTATGTAATGTGTGTACCTTATTTATGTATGTAACATGTAAAGGGCATATCATTGTAATACATCAATACACGTTCTTACCCCTTTTTTATGTATCCCTGATGATTTGGACAGCCTATTAGTATAGTGTAGTAGCCTCTACAGTGGCATTCTTTAACACTAGGGGTTTTATGGTGGAGTTCTTTAATACCAGGGGTTGACCATGTTATTGGTTTTAGACTCTGGGAGGTGATGTTCATGGAAGTTCATCAATAGGTTGAATGAACCATGTACATGAAGGACATCCTATTAGACTGACGGTTACAATGACTAACGACCCATGTATTCCGCACAGGGTCTTCACTTAGTGAACCTGTGACACATCACATGTGTTTGTGGGATATTAAAGTATACCCCTAACTTCAATATATATTGAAAAATACTTCCAAAAATCCTTTTGTTCAACCCCCATCCCAATACATATTTTCAATAAAAGAAACCCCTATTTTTCCTAGATACTCCTCTCTATACCCCCCCAATACCTATAAACCTCATGATACCCACATCAACACCCCTCGATACCTACAATATATTCACTCTATTTTTCACAATTTAAAAAACCCCATTATAAATGAACATGATAAGATATTGGTCAACAAGGTGAAGCCTATGTCGTATTTTGGTGGATGGTTGTTCCTTTATATGGACATTCATAGTTTGGTGATGTTTGTAAAGTCGAGGTATGAGATGAAAGCCATGATGGACCAGAGATAGAATTTTCAAATTGGGAGGTTCTTCAATTCATAGTGGAGCATGTGTTGCAGAAGAGAAGGTGTCAATGAAGACCTCAATTGATGGATATTAAGACAAGTACTCGCTAAGGGACAATGGTGGAGTATGTAACTCCTCCTTGTATTAATCGTGTGTGAGGAGATTATGTTTGTGAGGTAGAGAACAATCTCTACGTGATTGGTATGATCCTATAGATTAGTAGGTTGTTAGATAGTTGGTTGTGAGAGAGATTCTCTCCAACTAAGAGTCATAGAATGGAGTAAAGTTGACATATTTTCTCAACTGATAGATTGAGTGATCAAGGTAGTTTTTCTATCTTGAGACAAACCTTCTTGTATTTATATGTATCATTACATTGATTCAATATAGAGCTCCTGACACATTGTTGTTGTGCAATACTCTATTCTTCCATCTTAATAGTGTGGAACTACAAATTTAGAGGCAATTTAATGGAAAAGGAAAGAATAATGTAACATTGAATAAAGAGAACCTAATAATTGAAAAGTCTAACACCAATAATGAAATATAATTTAGTGTCAATTGACTAGAAACTAAGTATTTATTTTATGTGGTTGAGTCTTTAAAAAAAGGAAGAATTTGAGAGGGTTTAGCTCAATATGTATTTTTGTCTCATAATTAGGGTGTTTTAGTTTGGGAGTTGGGAAAGGTATTATTTTTGTAATGCTTGTTATTTAGGGATTTATTTTGTGAATGAAAAAGACAGGTATGCGTGTTGTTGGGAGTGTCTTAGTTGTAGGTTAATGAGTTAAAATAGGGAAGTTAGTTGTAGTTGAAGTTGGAATTTTTTTGTGTATAATTATGTGTATCTATAAATAAAGAATAGTGAAGTATTTTGGGTGCACAATCTCCTCCATTTTTGTTGTATTTTTTAGTTTTAAATAGATTTCTTGTATGTACCATTGGAATGTTCATATATTCCATTGAAACTGAGTTTTCGTGAAGATTATGAATCTAATTTATATAGTTATAATTGAGATATAACTATAAGGGAAAAACTAGTTTTCATTTAAAATAAAATTTTTGTTTTACAACAAGATGAAAATCATTATCTGTTATAGTCTTTAAACAAACAAATTGGATATCAAACCCTCATTAATATTCTCTTTAATAGTTTTGACCATTCTTAATGAGTACAAATCATACTATCTTCCATGTATTGCATAAAAGGCCATGGATTTCTACTCAATGCTCTAAGCATGAAATATTTTATGATAGATTTCCAACATAATGATTCATAGTAGTAGATATATATGGAAGTTTTTATGGATTATGCAAGACATAAATTTGTTTCATTCAAGTATAAATTATTGCATAGAGGTCCATTTACAACCTAGATATAGTCATGTTTGGAATGTTGGTAATGCTTATATATAAGATTTAATATATATGATAGTAATATCAATATGTTATCCAATATAGATATAAAAATATAAATAAAAGTATCTTTCAATATATGAAAGAGAGAAAATTGATATATACACCTAATATAAAATCTATTTGATAGATAGATAAAAGGAAAGATATAAATTTACACATAAATAGAAATATTATAAATATGATATTTTCATAGAAATAGTATTATTCCTTTTTAAATGATAAAAAAAATTACACTACAAGATATTTGATCATTTTCAATGAATTGATAATTTTTAAGTTTTTTTTTTTCAAATATTCAAGAAGGTAATGGCCACTATTTTTCAATGTTCATCTAACACTTATTTAATAAAAATAATACCATTCTCCTTAATTGATTCTTACATAAAAATGCTAAAATACATTCAACTTGTTTTATAGTTGTATTTTAAAATTAAAAAATTTACATTTATTTCAATATATTGTTTTAAGGTCTAATAATAATTTTACAAATAAACTAAAAGTAGTTTCTCATATAAAATTCCTTTGAAAAATTGTAAAAATTTAACTAAATTTTAGGTAATCATTATTTACAAATAAACAAAAGCATCTTTGGGTGATATCTTTGCAGACCTGGATGACAAAGATTAGAGTCTTGAACAGTTTTTTTCAAAAAATCAAAACCCAACATATTTACAGATCTTATAGTAATGTTGATAACAGGCTATCAAAAGAAGCACTGATTTTGGATGAAAACAACATATATTGGTGAAAGGAATCAGATGGATAACATGAAATCTTTGAAAGAATGAATATCAATTCTTAGGGTACTCCATTAATGAACATTTTTGTAAAATAAAAATCATAAGGAGATCATAAATTTTTGGTTTTTTGGATATAGGTATATTATATCAGTGTTGATTATATGATAAAAAGATGTAATGGAGACAGTGCTGATTATATCATAAAAAGATGTAATGGAGACAAAAGATGAAAAGTTTTTAGACTTCATTTTGAAAAAAGACAGTTTATATTTATTCATATAATTGAAAAAAAAACAAAAGCACCTTCTCCGATAAAAATTGCAGATCTTTAACTAAATTTTAGGTAATCATATACAAAAGCACCTTCTCATATAAAACTATGAAAAATTCAGAACTTTACAAAAGAATTTTTATTAATTCCTCTCGTTCTCTCTAAACCTGCTTGAGCATTGGGAGTAGATACAACCATATCAGGATCACAGAGAGCCGGCCATAGAAGATCAGACAAAACAGCGTGATGATCATAACAGTTGCACCCACACTGGCATTGTAACCCATGGCTGGACTGGTCCTCCTGTAGAAGCTATCAAATCCCTGTACATGTCTCCAACGTCTGGTACAGTGCCGCTTATCCATATACACAACCCTTGTGAACTTTGTAGCTTTAGAGTTATGACGATGCTTGTGCTCATGATTGACATCATTACTTTTCTCCACATGTCCCAGGATCGAAACCCCAACAGCACCCTCACCGCTGTTTTCCTTCCCGATTCCCTCTCTGGCTCTCACCACAACCGGAATCCGTTCGTTGAATCCACAAACCTCACCAGAGCCTCTGGCACACCAGTCTTCTGCGCAATATATTCTCTTTTGGTAGAGAGCTCGGAACAGACGCTCTCGAACTTGTCAAGCCCTCTGGTGGAATAAGGATTCGGCCACTTCTCATGTTTCTGCCGGGATCCGGGCTTCGGCGAGGCAGCGATTTCTTCTGCTTCGCCCTCCACTAATATCCTTCCGCAACGCATTAATTTCTTCCCTGCGATAGACACCGAATATCAATTGATCCTAGAACCAAGAGCACTAAAACCCAACTCAGAAAATAAATGAATTCATGTGTTTCCCAACATTAGCCTACCTGAAAACTCGCCATATTTTCTCTAATACCGACTTCATTTCCTTGGAATGGCTTGCTTCATTGAAGAATAGAAACCAGCTTACAAATTTATGGGCAATAGTAAATTATACAAGGATAAAAATATATAATAAAAATATACTTCATTTCTTTTGGAATGGCTTGCTTTCCAGTGAGGAATAGGAAACCAGCTCACAAATTTATGAGCAACAGTGAATTATATAATGATAAAAATATAAATTAAATGATTGTTTTGTCATCTTGTTTATATGTTCAAAAGGAGTGAGAATATTTCTTCTTTATTTATTAATAAGTTATGGGGTGAGAATATTTCCTTTAAGTCATGGTGTTATAAATATTTTGAAATTTGATGTTATAAATATTATGAAATTAAATGATGATGTTTTTATAAATAACATATTAAAAAAAAAATTTGATTCTGAAATTTAATGTTATAAATATTATGAAATTAAATAATAATATTTTTATAAATAAATAAAATATTTAAAAAAAGTTTTTTATTGTAAAAATACATATTTTTTATTTTTATTAGCGTATAAATATTATGAAATTAAATAATAATATTTTTATAAATAAATAAAATATTTAAAAAAAGTTTTTTATTGTAAAAATACATATTTTTTATTTTTATTAGCGTATAATTTTTTTTTTCCTTATGAGTATAATTTTTTTTTATAGGAGTTTGTTTAAAATAAAGGCTTTGAGTATAAAAATTTTATAGGAGTTTGTTTAAAAAAACGTTTTTCATTGTAATTATTTTTAGTATTATAAAAGTTATATATTTTTTATTTCCATTTCATTGTAAAAATTAATAGGAGTTTGTTTTTTATTAGGAATGTAAAACTTATATATTTTTTATTTCCATTTCATTGTAAAAATGAATAGGAGCTTGTTTTTTATTAGCAATGTTATGTTTATTTGTCAAGTTAATTAAAATAAAGAAATATGTTTCATGTTTTAATTTAGAAATTAATAATATTTTAAAGTTTATGATTTAAAGTCAATTTTCAGTAGCACATTGGGTTAAGGTATGGGTTTTTTTTGCAAGGCGATTCAAGTTCAATACCCTTAATTGTGTGTTGAGTAATAAGGAGACATCCAAAAATAAAGTGTGCATGGTTGGTGGGGTGCTATCATCGCAACTTAAATGCCCCTAGATTGTGGTTTCTAACAAAATTTTATGGTTTAAAATACATCAACTTTTAAATTTTCTATCTTTTTTATGCTACTATTTTTAAAATTTAATTATAACAATACATTTACTAATTTCAATATCCTAAATATTAAACTCTCTTTTAATATTTATTAATATATCCTAAAATTCTAAATTTTTAAGGGACTCTCTTAATGACATTTTATAACTTCTTAGCATTCATTGTTATGTGGAGAAATCCCCCACTATCCATGATCTAACAGAGAGTGTAGGATAGATAACAACAAAGTCTTGCACTATATCTACTAAATTTGATCCTAATTATGCTATGAGAAGAAAATGGATTAACTCAAACCTAATTCTTGATGGTTGTTCTTTTGTATTCCTAGATGATGTAGCTCCAAAGATCCAATTCCATCTCCTGCAATTTTCTTCCTGCACATAATATGACAAAAAACACCAATCTCAATCCTCTTCAAGCAATAGGAATGTTGCATCTAGTCTAGATCTAACATGATCTACTCAAGGAAATAACATATCTAGTATTTATAATTGAATATACCAACAATCGAAGGGGAAAACGATGCATATCTATATTGATAAGTGGAGACTAGTACATCAATCAAATATTACCTTGAGTCTTGATTGAAGCATCTCGTAGTTCCTTGCTCTAACTCCTCCTTGGCGCTCACAAGCTAGGAAGACTCAGATATGAAGGATGAAGGATTGTTGAATATCCTATGAAAGTCTAGAGTATGTGACTATTATTAATTGTTCCTCCCTATTTCACTAGCATCCAGAGTCTTAAACTCTCTCCATTCTCCTCTATCTCATTGATTTGGCTTCTTTTTATAGGAATTTAGACAATCTTGGATATAGGCTTCATGACATGTGAATTAGGTGGATACAAGTCATGGATAAATTTGATGGCATGTGAACTAAGCACTTACAACTCATAAATAGACTTGATGGCATGTGAACTAAGGAATTAGACTTACAACTCAGAAGAGAAACAAAGCATGGCCACCAACACAATGTATTGCATATCCATGAAATGAAATGCAAGACCATGGCCACAAAAACGTACACATTGGATTTGTTTCCTCAAAGAGATCACAGCTACAAGCAAGTAGATTTTGGATTTATGTCACACTATATATCAATGTACTCATACCAAGTGATATACTTCATGAAAACTTGGGAGGTGTAGCATGAATAAATTATGTTCCCCCAAAACCCAAGGTCTTCACCTCAACGCCAATGATACAATTCTACAACATGCAAATAGATGAGATGATGTTGAACATGGTAGAAACCATTTGATTATTGATCAATGATGAATACTATTAACATATATGAATGGACCCAAAGGTACCTAGTACAATCTAGTGAGTGTGAATAGGGGATTTGATGTCAAGCACTCATAGAATCAATTGATCAAGAGTCATTGATGTAAACCCACAATCAATTGTGAGGAAACGTTCTATTGAGGATTACAAGCTCCAAGCTACTAGCTAGTTTCTAGATCTCTTTCCTAGATAATGTTATAAATTTGATATGAAGATATTTGTTGAAGGGGGTATTCAATGTATCCCCTATCAATTGATACAAAACATAGATTGAGAGATGTTGTGAAGAGATAGAATCACCAAATACAAGGAGAAAACTACAAGGAGAACACCTTGTAGTAGAGGTTTTTATAGAAAATCCCCCCAAAAATATTCCTTCTCTATTTATAGCAAAGGAAGTGTTGATGTTCAGATTGGTCAAGATCTAAAAAGCAACATCATGAGGATATAAATATCCCCCTGTGTTTTTATAGAGGTGATTCTCTTCTGTAAATGTATAAAAAATATAGCTTATTGTACTTGAATTAAATTTCTAAATGGGGAATACTACAAAGCAAACTCCAATATTTCAAAATATAAAGAAAAAATGAAAGGATATATATAAGAATATTCACATAAATAATTCCTGAGAGAAGGACCAACTCTTTTTTCAAAGACTGAAATAAAATATAGACAAAGTATTATATAGCAATAAAGAAACCATAATATGAAAACAAGATATTCCTCACATCCATCACAACATGACAAAATTTGGTCACATTCGTAAGACATAAAGATAAAGGTCCAAAATTATAGAGAACTTTAAAAGAGTTTTTCATTCATCAAAAAAGTGAATATGATAGGCAGATGATCTAGGTGGATATCGGTGGCTACCCACCTTTTCCAACTGTCTCAAAATAGTTTTCTGACAATTTTAGTAATTTACTATTTTTAACAGTTTTTAACTTCCGGGGCCATTTTGAGGGCCTAAATGAAGGTTTTTCGAGATCGACATCCTCAATAATAATAGAATGCTCCAATTGAGCCCCAAAAATGAATCTCCTCGATGATACCTTTCCATCATTCTATCGTGTTCCCCAAACGGAGATCGTATGCCAAAGTTACATCCCCGAGAAGTTGATATAACAAACTACCCAAAATGGGGTCCACAAAACTGTTAGATTTTCATTTTCCAGGGTTAGGGTTTTGGATTTTCTTTATGATAAAAAATCCTTTGGAGCCTCATTGTAAAATCATCTTCTTGTGAATGCGAGTAGCAGACACATCTCTTCTCAGAGATAAGCTGCCGCCATTCTAGCGAGTCTTACACTCTGTATTTTTACAGTATTTGTACATTTTCGCTCATTAATAGAAAATTGTGTATTAATGTATCTCTTTGTTTATGGTCTCATATCTAATATATGTATGTTATATTATTGGATATCCGAGATATATCTGTACATTTCTTTATTATATCTCAGCTCTCATTTCGTGCCGAAAATAATCTGGATCAGTGGTATCAGAGTAGGTTGCTCTTGATCATTTTTCAGTGCATGTCCCCAATGAGGTCCCAGTATATAAAGTTGGGTATCGATCTTGTCTCTCTTGAATAAAATCACTCTTGCACATCCAATAAACCCTCCATGGTGAAAGAAAATAAAAACGATAGAGTAGACAATTCTACTAATCTATTGCTTGAGAAAGCTCTCACGTGACATAGGGACGAAATGATGGAGAATTTTTCCAACATCCTTCGACGCTTGCTGATAAAAATAGGTGTGTTTTCATCAAGAGACCACTTTGGAATTACCTCTCATTTCAAGGTACAACTTAATTTTGATATTCCCATATTTGAAGGACATATAGATGCGGATGCCTTAAAAAAATGGTTAAATCTGCTAGAAGGTTATTTCTCTGTTCATAATTTCTCCGACATGGAAGAGATCACCTTCACACTCCTTAAGGCTCTCCCCCATGTCAAACAGTGATGGGAAAATTATTGGAAGAAAAGTTCCACATAGGAGTCTGGAATATATGGGCCCAAGCCCACTTGGGATTTTTTTGTGGATGTGGTAAAGGAACAGTATTAACCTGTTGGAAACTATGAGGAATAGTACATGAGATGGACCACACTGCAACAAGAAAGGGGACAAACATTTTTAAATTTCACCAATACCTTCTATACCTTGTGCACCAAGTTGGGTATCAAAGACTCTGAACGACATTTAGCTCTAAAATATCGTGGGGCTCTACATAATCACATCCAAATTGAAATGGATTTTCTAGAAATCTCATCACTTGGTTCTACTTATCGATATGTTGTTAAAATTGAGCATAATTTTAAGCACCTGAAAAAACAGGAGTTCAAGTCTGCAAATCCGCAACAACCAAAGTATTGTAAATACAACCCTAACAAATAGCATCCCAAAAACTAGTCCAAGCCACAAGAAAAGAAAGGTCACGAAAGGACGAAGGACATTGGAAAATGGTGTGATTTCCAGAAAATCACCTAGAAAAACATCGATGAATTTCTCTCAAAATAATCATTGGTGCCTGAGATAAAAGACAAGGAGTCGAACCTGGATTCAGAATTTGAATATGAAAATACTGATAGAAGACAAATCATTGATGCAGACCCCACTGCTATTGTCGTGACCACACCAATTCAACTTGAAGAACCAACATATTATGAAAAGGGAGAACGCCTTTTTCATTCACAGACGTGGGTGAAGGGTACCCCACTGCATTTTATTGTTGATAGTAGAATCCATAAGAACCTCATCTCAGCAGAGGTCGTCAAACAGTTGGGATTGCCGACAAAACCACACCTGGAACCATACAACATCGGGTGGCTTCATGAGGGATGAGATCTTCGTGTCATCCAACAATATTGATTGTCATACGACATCCAACCCTTCAAGGAAGAGGTAGTATGTGATGTTTCCCCCTCAATGTCTATGATTTTCTCTTGGGCCAATCATATATGTGGAAGAACCATGCTATTTATGAGTCTCGACCTTGTACTGTCATTGTTACTTTGGGGGTTCATCTCTACAGGATATCAAAGGTAATTTTGAATATTGTCCCACCTAAATAGTGATGCAAGGTAGTATCTCATACTACAAAATTCAACTTCTTCATAGTCTATTCAAAGAATGAACAGAAGCACACCACTGCAGCCTCAGTCCAAGCACCTTCTATCCAACAGAAGTGGGTTGAAAATATTGCAACAAAGTGTAAAGATTCCTTCTGCACACATGTATCTCATGTGGCCAAAACAGTTAAAAAGGTCCAACCCTTCCAGCCACAAGTTCATGAAAACCTTCAACAAGCTAAGCATCGCAACTTCTCCAACAAGGAAAACATCTCATCAAGATGTAGATTCAACAAACGTTTTTCCCTCCCCCCCGTGCACTCAATGCAATGGAGACCATTGCTTCCTAAGGAGGTAATATTGATCTAGGTGGATATTGGTGGCCACCCACCTTTTGCAACTGGCTCAAAACAATTTTCTGACAATTTTGGTAATTTACTATTTTTAGCAGTTTTTAACATCTGGGGCCATTTTTAGGGCCTAAATGAAGGTTTTTAGGGATATAGAATCTCAAAGATATCATAAGGCTTTGATTGAGATCCCAAAATGAATATTCTCGATGATACCTTTCCAACGAGATATCGTGCGCCCCAAACATAGATCGTATTCCAAAGTTATGCTCCTGGGAAGTTGATACACCAAACTACCGAAAACAGGGTCCATAAAACTATTGGCTTTTCATCTTCCAGGGTTAGGGTTCTGGATTTACTTTATGATAAAAATTCCTTTGGAGCCTCATTGTAAATTCATCTTCTTGCGAATGCGAGTAGCGGACACATCTCTTCTTAGAGATAAGCTGCCACCATTCTAGCGAGTCTTTCACTCTGTATTTTTACAATCTTTGTACATTTTCTCTCATTAATAGAAAATTGTGTATTATTGTATATTTGTGTTTATGGTTGCATATCTGATACATTTATTTTATATTATTAGATATCCAAGATATCTCTGTACATTCCTTTATTATATCTCTGCTCTCATTTTGTGCCAAAAATAATCTGGATTAATGGTATCAGAGAAGGTTGCCCTTGATCGTTTTTCAATGCATGTCCCGGACGAGGTACGAGTATAGAAAGTTGCTTCTCGATCTTGTCTCTTTTGAATACAATCTCTCTCACACGTCCAATAAACCCTCCATGGAGGAAGAAAACAAAAACGACAGAGAAGACAATTCTATTAATCTATTGCTTGAGCAAGTTCTCATGCGACAGAGGGACGAAATGATGGAGAATTTTTCCCACATCCTTCAATGTCTGCTGATAAAAAAATACACGTCTTCATCAAGCGACCACTTTTTAAGTACCTCGCCTGTCATTGTAGAAGTTAATTTTGATATTCCCATATTTGAAGGACATATAGATGAGGATTCCTTAGAAAAATGGTTAAATCTGCTAGAAGTTTATTTCTCTGTTCATAATTTCTTCGATAGGGAAAATACCACCTTTGCACTCCTTAAGGCTCTCCCCCATGTAAAAAATTGGTGGGAAACTTATTGGGAGAAAAGTTCCACAGAGGAGTCTGGAATATATGGGGTCGAGCCCACTTGGGATATTTTTGTGGATGCGATAAAGGAAGAGTATTATCTTGTTGGAAAATATGAGGACCAGTACATGAGATGGACGACACTACAGCAATAAAGGGGTCGAGTAGTTCTAGAGTTCACCAATACCTTGCATACCTTGTGCACCAAGATGGGTATCAAGGACTCTGAATGAAATTTGGTTCTGAAATACCGTGGGGCTCTACACAGATACATCCAAACTGAAATGGATTTTATATACATCTAATCACTCGGTTCTGCTTATGATATGTTGTTAAAATTGAGCATAAATTTAAGAACTAAAAGAAATGGGAGTTCAGTTCTGCAAATCCACAACAACCAAAGTATGATAAAGATGCCCCTAACAAACAACATCTTGAAAATCAGTCCAAGTCACAGGAAAAGAAGGGTCACAAAAAGATGAAGGACACTTGAAAATGGTGTGATTTACACAAAATTCCTCAGTACAAAACCAATGAATGTCACTCAAAACAATCATTGGTGGCCAAGATAAAAGAGAAGGAATTGAACCATTATTCAAAATTTGATTATGAAAACACTGATATAAGACAGATCATTAACACAGACCCCACTGCTATTGTCGTGACAACAACAATTCAACCAGAGGAACCAACAAATTTTGAAGAGGGGGAGTTCCTTTTTCATTCACAGACATGGGTGAAGGGGACCCTGCTACATTTTATTGTTGATAGAGGAAGCTAGAAGAACCTCATCTCAACAAAGGTCATCAAATAGTTGGGATTGTTGACAACACCACACTCACAACCATACAACATTGGGTGGCTTCGCCAGGGATGATATCTCCATGTCAGCCAACAGTGTTGATTGTCATACGACATCCAACCCTTCAAGGATGAGGTATTATGTGATTTTTTCCTCCTGTATTTCTATGATGTTCTCTTGGACCAACCATATATGTGGAAGTTCCATTCTATTTATGAGTCTCGACCTCGTAGTATCATTGTTATTTTTGGGGGTCATCTCTACAGGATACCAGAGGTAATTTTGACTATTGTCCCACCTAAACAATTTCGCAAGGTAGTATCTCATACTACAAAATTCAACTTATTTATAGTCTATTCAAAGCGTGAATAGAAGAACACCACTGCATCCTCAATCCAAGCACCTTCTATCCAACAGAAGAAGATTGAAAAGATTGCAACAAAGTGTAAATATTCCTTTTTCACATAGGCATATCATGTATCTAGACTAGTTAAAAAGGTCCAACCCTTCCAGCCACATGTTTGTGACAACCTTCAACAAGCTAAGCAACCCAACTTCTCCAATAAGGCAAGGAGCTCATCAAGATGCAGATTCAACAAATGATTTTATCTCTCCCCTGGGAACTCAACGCAATGGAGAAAATTTATTCTTAATGAGGGAGGATTGATCCAGGTGGATATCGGTGGCCACCCATCTTTTCCAAATTCCTCAAAATAGTTTTCTTACAATTTTGGTAATTTACTATTTTTAGCAGTTTTTAACTTTCAAGGCCATTTTGAGGGCCTAAATGATGGTTTTTTGGGATAGATATTCTAAATGATATCCAAAGTCTATGATTGAGACCCCAAAATGAATCTCCTCGACGATACCTTTCCAACGAGCTATAGTGTGCCCCAAAGGGAGATCGTATGCCAAAGTTACGCCCCCGGGAGGTTGATACACCAATCTACCCAAAACGGGGTCCAAAAAATTGTTGGCTTTTTATCTTCTGGGGTTAGGGTTTTGGATTTCCTTTATGATAAAAATGCCTTTGGAGCCTCATTGTAAAATCATCTTCTTGTGAATCGGATTAGCGGACACATCTCTTCTCAGAGATAAGCTTCCACCATTCTAGAGAGTCTTTCACTCTGTATTTTTACAGTCTTTGTACATTTTCGCTCATTAATAGAAAATTGTGTATTATTGTATCTCTATGTTCATGGTTGCATCTATGATGCATTTATGTTATACTATTGGATATCTGAGATATTGTTGACGGGCGAAACAGTCCATCCGTCAACTGGAAGAGTGGAACCGGTCCGGGGTTGTCTAAATAACCCAAGCCGTTTGGTATGGACCACCCTGACGAGTTTAACGGCTCCATTGGCCGCTCTGAGGTCTCGTAAGGAAAC
>ML783746.1:329878-346953 GCA_009831015.1 Picea engelmannii
CGAGACTTGTGAAAGGCTTTGATGGCATAACGCTTCTCATCTTTTGAATTCCTATGAAGTACCACTTTGCCATAGCTTCCTGTTCCAATTTTACACTCTCGAACATATTCATTGATCATTTTATTGCTATTATGGTCCTCAGTTCGAACAACCCGATGGGTTTCTTTCACAGGGGTCTCTCTGTTTTGATTTGTGATGCTTTTGTAACTGCCACAGATATATCGATATCATCTGCTAGCTTAATCATACAGTTGCAAAATCGTTCTGTGAAGAGGCTAAGTGATGGTACTTTATCATCCATCTTATACAGATTTTGCAGTGCCATAATTATCTTTTCATGCATCGCAGACAATATTCAATGACTCCAAACGCGGGCCATCTTTCCTTTTCATCACTCCAATATGCATTTTCTTCAGGAACGACCTTTAAAGCAAGCCCCACAACCTTTCTTGAAGTTCCTTTCTAAAAGCCAGCACATGATCCAGCATTAAATCTGCAGATAAATAAAGATGTGGAGTCCCATGCTTTGATTCCCATAGACGTTTTGCATGATCTTGCGAATTTGACTGTTTTGTAAGTTTTCATAAGGCCCAAATGACTGCAGCGGCAAGGGTGATTGTAAAGATACAGGAGATATTGGTGCTGATAATGTCTTCTCATTTTTTTGTGGTTCAGATTGCTTGTGCAATTTAGCTGTCTCTGATGAATTTCCTGAACCTGCTCCAGATGCGATTGCTGCCAAGACATCACCTTTCAGGAGTGTCCCACGGGGACCTGAAACCTTAAATGAAGATATGTCCAGTTCAAACTCAGCAAGAAGATGCCTTACTGATGGGCCAAATCTATATATTTGTGGTTGTGGCATTTGTTCTTGACCTTGTGCAGCCCCTTGTGCCTTCGTATCTCTCTCTGCTTGTTTACTGGAAAACTCATCAGCTAAGATATTTGTAAATTTTCAACCTCTCTATGCCTTCCTAGATCGTTCAGGGAAACCCTAGAATGCCAGAAACTTTCACAGGTCGCATAAACAAAGAGGTATTCAAATCTAGCTTTGAAAATGTCAAACCATATAACAAAAATGACCCAAGTTACCTCTGTATGATTTGCGAATCTAATAAAACCATCACATTAGTGAGCATAAGCGTGGCAAGTGAGGAATAGATAAATTCCTAGAGGCAGGCGTTTACAGCTGTAAAATCCCCTGTAACACAGCTCAACAATCACACAGCTCCACAATTATATCTATTGGCCTGACCAATGAACAATGATAAGTGCATGCGCAATAAATGTTAAACCAAAGTTTTTGCTCTACCGACAATCAAATTGCAATCAATACCAAACTCAACTATGCGCCAATGTAACCATCGATATCCATAGCTTAACCAATGTGCTGATATATGTAACCAGCATACCAATAGTCATGAAAAATAGACATAAGCATTATATTTCAAAAGATATGCATGAATATCCATATAATCTTATGAAACCAAAGGTTGAGTGGGCCGAAGAAGAAACCAATCGAAATATTTATGCATTGCAAATTCAACGAAACCCAATTACATAATTGATATAAGGATGTCCAATGAGTATACCAAGGTGTCAAATTGATATTACATAAATTGATATGCCAAGAGCTGTGATAAAGATCAACAAAAGATAAGTGCAATATGCATAATGACACAAAAGGCATTGGCAGTTCAGATAACGATCGAAATGTGACCTCGAAAGGAGAAATTTTCATGCTTACAATCATGAAGACTTAACGAAGGTAGGCGTGCAGAAAGGCACAAAGAATAAAAGCGTCGTTCATTCGAATTTTGCGACGAAAAATCAATGTTTGTGAAACATTGGTGTAGGCAGCTTATGAGACAATGAAAAAATGTGAATTGGCTGCCAACAGATATCTAAGTACATTTCTTTATTATATTTCTGCTCTCATTTCATGCCAAAAATAATCCGGATCAACGCACTTTGAAAATCTCATTCTCGTAAACTTAGAGTTTGAGAAATCATTGAAATTACACCCCGAAGTAGTTCTCTTGCGAGTTCCAAAAATAAATAGTCTATTTTACAAATAAATAAAAGCATTGTTTTTTCCAAATGGACTGGGATGAGAATTTTGTGGACCATAAAAGAAAGTGTAACAGGGATGGGCCTGGAATAAGAAAAATGAAACACTTAGAGATTGGTTATGGGTTCTCAAGAAACCAAAAATACACAACTGGATGATTTCTAAACAAGAATTATAAAGAATAGGAGACTTTGAAATACGACCAATTTACTTACTGTGATGGATTTCTTCCTCATTATCTGCTAGCTAAGGTGCCTTTTGTATTCTCCTTCATTGGAATTTCTTAACTGGTTGCAACTACTCTTCTTGATTTGGTTCCCTTATTTTAGTTAAGGTATTATTTAACCAATTTTCAATGAAATCTCTCATTGGTGCAACAATTATTTCCTACATTACTCTTCTATCAAATAAAAAACTTTCCAGATCCCATAAATCAATTGAAAGTTGATGTACTATATCCCCAATATCTTCATTTTATTTTATATATCTAACTAACCAACTTTCAAATTCTAACTTTGAATACTTGGTCAAACTATTAAATCTTTCAACTAATGTAGATTTCAATAATTCCAATTTTTCTTCGAATTGCTCCTTTGACACAACAATTGAATTTAATACAAACTTCAGATATTCAACTTCTCTGGATGTTCTTACTATATCCAATTCAATTAATTTTAGATATGACTCTCCCCTTTTTACACTTATAGTGTCACAATAGGCCAATATTTCCTTAATACAATTTATTATTTTGATCCAACACGCTTTGAGTTGCTTTATACGAATAGGGGAAGGAAAGTCCTCTTCTTTTATTTTAAAGTCACTCGTACTTCAAAATTTCATAGAAAAGATAGTAATATCCCATTTATAGAAATCCTTGTCATTTTTAGATCAACTTGTAGGTACTTTCTTAGGTTGTTTATTCTTGATCCCAAAGAAATTAATTATTTGTTAGTTCCCATGTCTTGAGAATTAGAGACATTCTTTTCTTAATCCTTTCTCCAAAATATATTCTAGTAGTAGCAAGTAAACATGATGTCCCTTTTAATCTTGAATTGGATTTTGGTGTTCCCTCAAGACTCTTGCATGGATGCATTGTATCAATTGGGATGGAGAATATGGGAAGGGGTATTACAACACTTTATAATTCTTTAATCATGTCTTTTAGGATGGAATTTTCACTTTTCATTTCTCCAATTTACATCTTTAGGGATTCACCCATTGCTTCATGGATCTGTACAAATCTAGAAAGTAGAACTCCATTTAGATCAATCTTTGAGCTCAAATTTCCTTGAATCTCTTTATTTTTTTAATAAAAAAGTTAAAATATCAATTTCTTTGAACCTTTATCGAATAAGGAACAAGGCAAAGTCAGGGATTCTTCTTCAAATAGAACCAACTCTTGTGTGACCAATTCTGCTGTAAATTCTCTACTTTCCTAAATCCTATATCTTCTTGTTTTCTCAATAGCATGTGTCTGATCATTCTGGATATCGCCTTCCTCTTCTATGAATAAGAATGTATTAGAAAATGGGACATTGTAGCCCATATAAATCATATGTTTCATGAATAGCTAGTTAGGGTCGAAGTATTTGACTTCATATGATACCTTTCAATTAAACTGATCAAATTGAACTAAAAAATCATCGATATTTGTAGTACTTTTCAATGTTATTTCTCCAATTTTCCAAGGAAAAGGAATAAATTTTCTTTTTCTCTTTTTGTGAAAGAAATGTGCCCAAAATCTATACTCTTTGCAGACTTCTACTACAAACATATTATCAGACACATAATATGGGATATATGTGGGTGTTTCACGGGAACATTAAATCCTGATGATATTGAAACGCTCCATTGCTTTGAAACTTCTTTTTTTATCTAGAAATGATGTTGCTTCCAGAGACAATCTTGATGTATTTGGTCCAAAAATTAATCTCTTAAAAGAAGAAATAAATAAATGATGTACTTCATAAAAATAACACATATTATTTTTCTTCCATAAGTTGGGGTACCACATTTGAACTAGATCAATTTTACAATTGACTTGTTTGGATAAATGCAGTCCTTTGAAAACATGAAAGTAAGTAATGCAAAGATTGTTGGAATTACTTCACACACACCTAGTATTTATTTTTCCTAAGGTTTTTCATATGTTTATTAGTCTTTATCGAGTCTCCTAAATTTTAGGGAGAATATTCCTCTAAGAGAATGTTCTCCTCAGTTTTCACTTCAGTTTGACTAGTTGAGTGGAGTCTAGATGTTGCATTGGTTTTGTCACCATGCAACATTGGGATCATCGCCATCTAATGCACATTATCCTTAGTATCATCACCAGCTAATGCACATTAGCCTTGGTATCATCACCAAACTAGCACATTAACCATGATTCCCTCATCCCCTCCTCACGTCACTTTGTTTCAGTCAGTCAACTAAACATTGGTAGACTAGTTAACTCAACTAGGTGGTAGTTCACTCTTGTAACTACCTGAGAGACTAGACTAGGTGAAAGTTCACTCCCGTAACTATTGGTGTGTGTCCATATCACTCTATACCACCACTATGTCTCATTTTCTTCACCTCCAGTGCACATTGGTTTAGTTATACATAGCATATCATGTGTAAATTATTCATTATTCATTACGGTTAATGAGAATTCTTCCATTATTTCTCTCTTGTTTCCTCTTTCTCAATTTCTCTCTGTAAATGTGTGTGGTATTTTCTAGCTAGATCTGTTATGTGTAGGTTCAACACATTTACATGGTATCAGAGCCGATGGACTTCTAAGCAAAAGCTACACCAAATTATTTTTGCAAGTACCAAAGATTGAAGACTACGGAAAAATGGAATTCCCAAAAGAATTCATTCTTACACCTTACAATTACTTTGCATGGAAGGAGAGAATAATCATTCATCTCTGAACCAGAGGATTGTACAGGTTAAACTTGAATAGAGAGACAAAAATGACATCAGCCATAGAAAAATCCAAGTATCTAAATCGAATGGATGAAGCATTCATAACAATTTGTAGTCTCATCTCTCTCGATCTCTTTTTTCACATATCTTCCTGTAAAACCCCCAATGAAGCTTGGACCACCTTGGAAGGGCTCTTTGGAAAATAGGATGAGATGAAGGGACATGCTCGATGTGGAATTTCTCACATTGGATCCAAAAAGCTTCGACAATCTCCAAGATTTCTTTACAAAATACAAGGATTTATTGTCACAACTCAAAGCTTGCAGGGTTGATAAATTTAAGGAGGAGAATCAAATGGTTCTCACCATTCTCTCCAAACTTGGTCCTGAATTATCTATGTTCATATACACATTCCATTCAGTCAAATTCGCCTCTGGAGCCATCTGGAATATTCCTTCTCTCGAGGAATTTATCAAATCCCTGACACAAGAGCAAACCAAGCTCATCAACATGGGAAAAATCAAATGCCCAAAGGCACATGCACTTACTGTGCAATATGGAAGCCATCAATATCATAAATATAAATATAAATACAAAATTAAATCTCATTCAAATCCGAAGAAGGAAGGGTACTCAAATCCCTTCACCGATGCCTCTGGATCCAAAGGTGGAAAGGGAATAAAAGGGGAGAAATGCACATACTTCCATAAAGGATTCCATCCAGAATCTTCTTGCATGCAAAGAAAATTAGATATAATGACTCAAATAATTCATAAAAATAACCTTGGAGATCTCATCCCCAAGGGTGCTAAGAATAAGAAGCCAAAATATCAGAATCCCAAAAATGAAATTCTAGTCATGCCTTGATTACTATCAACTCTTCTCTCGATGCTTGGATCGTAGATTCAGGAGCATCATATCACATGGATTCCATAAAATAAGTCTATTCTTCATTGGATGCATGCAAAGGTTCTCCTATTATGATGGGGGACAACTTTCCAATCGAGGTCGCCGACAAAGTAAGGATTGAACTCACCAACGAAAGCTTCGAGAATGTGTTGCACGTTCCCAAACTTTCTGTCAATATTCTCTATGTGTATCAGATGAAAAATTCTGGCACCGAAAATAAATTCATATGCACACCTAATTCCATGGACATCTATGACATGAAAACCAATTCCAGGGTTGCTACAGGTGAGGTAAATTATCAATCCAGATTGTATACATTTTCTGAATTTATTGAACCAGATTTTGCTTTATTGCTTACCCATGCTGATGAAAGTAGTAGGATATGGAAAAAAAGGTTCGAGCATTTGAATTTTAGATATATGAAATAGATTAGCAAGTAAATATTGGTTTATGGTCTACCAAACATCCATTTCTCCAAAGGAATTTGTGAGGGATATGTTCTTGGAAAACATCCTCAAGAGAAATTCAACAAAGGAAAGACTCAGATAGCTTCCTCTCCTTTAGATCTGATCCATAGTGACCTCATGGGTCCTTTTCTGCATCCATCAAGAAACAAAGCGAGGTTTGTTCTCATTTTTGTTGATGATTTCTCATGTTTCACATGGGTTTAGTTTCTCAGGAAAAAATATGAGGTCTTTCAACACCTCAAAGATTTTAATCCATTGTTGACACACAGTCTAGAAAGAAAATCAAAGTCCTCCGAACTGATAATGGGAGAGAGTATGTCAATCATGAGATCCATAATGTTTTTCATGAGGAAGGGATTCAATTGCAGCACACAATTCCCTATTCTCCACAACAAAATAATGTTGTTGAGTGGAAAAACAGATCTCTATAATAGATGGAATCTTGCATGCTACATGCAAAGTCACTACCATAGAGACTATGGGCCGAGGCACTTAATTTTTCAATATACATCCAAAATATATCTCCCCATAGATCTGTCAAGGATCAGATCCCCTACAAGGCTTAGAGAGGCCTCAAACTGAAAGTGACCCACTTTCGTATTTTCGGTTCACGTGCATGGGCCCAAATTCCCTTTGAAAAGAGGAAGGCACTTGATCCACAGATCACAGAGTGTATCTTTGTTGGATACCTTGACAGTGTGAAGGGATACAGACTTATCGATATTTCCTCAAACCAACTCATCATTGAGTGAAGTGTCCAATTCAAGGAAAGTGTCTCCCATGTACCTCAATACCCACATGCATCTACACCTTTATTCTTCCACTTGTCTGAGATGATGAGCATGCACATGTCGAATATTCTTTAGATGAGAGTTATTATTCATAGGATTCAGATGATCTAGATACCAATCCAATATAGTCATATGCAGAGTCAGTGCATCCATATGAAGATGCAAAGCTAGAGAAGAGGCCTAAGTGGGCCCAAAGTACTCTTCAGGATGCAGGGGATCTTGTTGTTGATCCAGCCGATACTAGGAGGATTGGATCTGATTTCGAGGAGCCTCCTATTGCACTCATTTCCACTAAACCATTTCTCTCTAGGAATATTTTCTTGGTTCAGTCTTCAGATCCATAGTCTTATGGCGAGGATGTTGGAAATCCATTTGGGGAATCTTCCATGTAGGAGAAGTACAACTCCCTCTTTGAGAACCATACTTGGGATCTAGCTCCCCTTCCTTTTTGAAGGAAACTTTACAGATGCATATGGGTCTATAGGACCAAGAGTGCAATGGATGGAAAGATTAGTAGATACAAAGCTAATATTGTTTCCAAAGGATTTCAATAGGTGCATGGCATTGACTATGATGAGACCTTCGCTCCAATAGTGAAGATGGATTCCATATGTTTGGAACTTTTCATTGCGGTAGCCAAGGGATGGGAAGTTCATCAGATGGACATGAAGAATGCATTTCTTCATGATGATATCTCTGAGGAGATCTATATGGAGCATCCCCAAGGATTTATGCAGGATTCCTCTTTGGTCTGTTGACTAAATAAGTCTCTTTATGGCCTCAAGAAGGATTCGAGGGCATCGTATTCCAATATGGACTCCTACCTATTGTCACAGAACTTTGTACATTGTAAATCATACCCGAATCTCTACATGCTCAGGACGACTGATTCACTTCTACTCTTAGTTCTGTATATTGATGATTTTTTGATCACTAATTGCTCAATTTCAACGATTGCTACAGTCAAGAGGATTCTACATGATAGGTTATTGATGACAAACATGGGTCCACTAAACTTCTTCCTTGGACTCGGTATCATTCAGGATGCATCAAGCATCAAATTGTCTTAGGACAAGTATACACGAGATATCCTTGAGAGATTTCACATGACAGGCTGCAAGTCTGCTCTGACTCCTTTCCTATCAGGAGTCAAACTTGAGGATGGGTGGGACACTCCAATAGTTGACATCACACTGTACAAACAACTAGTGGGGAGCTTGTTGTATCTCACACACTCCAGACCATACCTCTCCTATGAATTTGGCATAGTTTCCAGGTTCATGCAGGAGCAACATGAGATACATTGGAAGGTTTCAAATCATATCCTTCGATACATATATGGCACCATCACCTTTAGGATTCATTATGCAGTAGAATCTACATTAGATCTCACTGAGTTCACTGATTCCGAATGGGTTGGCGATAACACTGATCACAATTCCACATCTGGTTACTCACTGAGTCTTTGTTCTAGGCCTATCTATTGGTCCAGAAAAAAGTAGGCTGCTATTTATCTTTCTTAAGTCGAGGAAGAGTACAAAGGGGTAGTTAACATAACCATCTAGGCTATATGGATACAACACTTTCTCACTGAGTTGGGAATTTAGTTTCATCGGTCGATCGTCATCTGGTGTGACAACAAGAGCACTCTAAAGTTTTGTAGAGATCTAGTTAATAGGCAATGGACGAAGCACATCTAGATCCACATGCACTACATCTAGGACTTAGTACATGAGGGGATCATCGACCTACAATTTTTTCCTTCAGCAAAACATACGACATACATCTTCACCAAGACCTTTACTGAGCAGAGGTTGCATTCTCTGCGAAGTCGTCTTGGAGTGAAGGACACAGTTGCATAGCAGTTGTCAGTTCTTCTTTTTACATACATTGTACCTTGAGGGGTGGTTTTTTCCATGAATTTTTCCCTCATTCCTCACTTTATTTCAATGTATCTTTTTGTATTTGAGTACCTAACATGGCCTCATTGCCGAGACCCATTCTTTATTTTCACCATAGTGATGTTCATGGGGGTTGTTGGAGTTATTTTAGACACACCTAGGATTTCATTCTCCCAAGGTTTTTCCTATGTTTATTATTATTTATCCAATCTCCTAACGTTTAGGGAGAATATTCCTCTAGGATAATATTCTCTTCAGTTTTCACTTCAGTTTAACTAGTTGAGTGGAGTTTAGATGCTACATTGGTTTTGTCACCATGCAACATTTGTATCATCACTAGCTAATGTGAATTAGCCTTGGTATCATCCCCAGACTATCACATTACCCATGATTCCCTGATCTCCTTCTCACTTCACTATGTTTCTCTTAGTTAATTGAAGACTGGTAGACTAGTTAACTCAACTAGGTGGCAGTTCACTCCCGTAACTGCCTGAGAGACTATACTAGGTGGTAGTTCACTCCCGTAACTGTTGGTGTGTGTATAGATCACTCTAGACCACCAATATGGTGCATTGGCTTCACATCCAGTGTGCATTGGTTGAGTTATACAGAGTATATCATGTGTAAGTTATTCATTATTCATTACGATTAATGATAATTCTTACATTCTTTCTCTCTTGCTTCTTGTTTCTCAATTTCTCTTTGAAAATGTGTGTGGTATTGTATAGCTAGATCTATTTTGTGCAAGTTCAACACATTTACAAATATTAGTTATGAGGTCAGGGATTTTTTTTTATTCTTGCTCAAGTTTGATAATTGAAAAGATAATTCATTAGAGATTATATTTTCCCAATCAAACACTTATTTTTCATGGATAGAAAAATATAGGATATACAGAGATAGATGAGTAATGGTAGTCATATATTCTTTTTTGGCTACCTTAGTGAATAACCAAACCATTTTTGGATAAGGGTTTTTCAATGAACTAACCTGGATAGTTGATATGTCTTTTGGAACCATTTTCGGGTCTTGAAGATACTCTTGCAAAATCTCCAATCCAATATTTTTTGATCTTAGAAAATATTTTTCTTCATCCCCATTAAAAGTCATTATTGGCTCTGGAAGCCTAAGAATTATTTTGAAGACTGAAGGATTTAAATAAATAGGGGATTGTCCCTGAAGCTAAATGATTCTATGGTTATTATTGAACTTGTTTATGTACCATAAAATGAGTTTTCTAAAATAAAAAAATTCCAGAACATAACCTGCTTGAGCAATCCCTGATGTCCAAATTTGGTTCAAATTCCTCTACTAATGAAATAATGATGAATAATACTTGTGTTGGATGTATGGGATGCCCTGGGTTCTACCTTAGTTCTCCAGAAAAACCATAGAAACCATTGTCCCCTCTGGTAAACCAAAAGGAAACACTGCGCACAAAGTGCACAATACAATCTCACCCGATATGGATTATGGGTGATTACATGACCTAAGTGTCTTCAATAATGGAAGGTATGGAACTCATGGGAATGTTAGGAAAAATATTTCTTCTTTTATCTCAACATGCATTCTACCATACAATCATTTATTATATCTACTATTCATTTAACCCTTAATATCCATTCTTTGGGAAATAACATGCGCATTGTAAATTAACCTTAACAGATTCATATATTCATTCAACATAATAAGAATATAAAAGAAATAGATAAGTAAAACACACATGAAGACACCATATTTTACCTTGGTTCACCCCCCCTGGGATACATCCACAAATATCTTCTGCTTATTTATTATTCTTCATAAAAAATTCTTGTGTTGCACGAATTACATCAAAAGTATAGAAATGGTGAGGTTGACCAACGTCACACCAATATCCATAGATTGTGAACTAAACCTCTATTATACTCCATAAGTATCCATTATCTCCTCAGTTATCCAACCAAAACTGATACTTTGACTCAAAACATATCAAAGACTCAAGACACAAAAAGGTCCTCCAAGGTAATACATAAGTTCTCAAGTGATTGACACATCCTATCTACCTCATACATCATATTTATACAAAAATATGGGTAAAGCCCCTTTACATTGACTACCAAAACCCTAATTCTAAGTGGACTCAACTTTTACACATTCTAATTGCCTTCACGCGCTAATCCACAATTTTGTTGCACTGATTTTCCTTTATTCCCGCCGTAGGTTTCTTCCTTGGTCCATTCTGCCTTTTTTTTTGTGCTCTTTCCTCATATTTTTCTCCCAAAATAGCATGCTCCAACAAGCTCCCAACACTAACCTATGGGTCATCCCAAGCCACTCAAGAAGTGTGTGCCTCGTGCACCATTTTATCCAATGCTTGGAACTTATTTGTGAGTTCATCGACTTGTTTCTTCACCTGCACAATCTTTCTTGTCAAGGTCTCCACCACCTGTATTGTTATGTGCTCCTTCGACACTTCTATACTTTCGAGTGCACCTGTTATAGTATTCATTTCTCTGTTTGCAACTCTAATATCATTTTCTCTTCTTGTTCCTATAGTGGATCCAACTAAGCATGTCTTGTATATTTTTATCCTTGGATTGTCTTCAACTCTTCTTTCATATACTTCATTTCCTCCATGGCCTTCATTCTCTTTGATATAATCATTTACTTCTGCCATTGCTTTAAATATTGAACTGTGATGTTTACTGTTGCTTCCCTCTAATCCAACTATTGGATCCCTTCTTCTTCTTCCAGGATCGTCTATATACATGCAATCTTCTCATAGAGTTGTGCTACTTATTTCACCTCCAGCGCGATGATATCCATGTGTTATGTTGCTTGTTGCTCTATCTCTGATATGACCTTTGGAGGGGTAGCTGGTGTCAGCTTTTTGGAAAATTATATTATCTCCTACTTATAACTATCCATAATCCGTGATATCCTTTGTATCTTTTCTTTTATGCTAGGCTCTTCTTCTAGTGCACTATATGGAATGGATTGAAATACTTCCTTAAGTCTTTGTTCTAGATTCTCTACGTGTTGTTTTTATTCCTCTCACTCAATCTTCACTTTTTTGAGATCTATCTCTAATACCTCCTTCTCCTCCTTAGATGTCTCCACATTTGTTTCATATATCCTAGTCCTTGAATGTAATTCTTATGGAACGCTCATCTGCAACTTATACAATGCTTTGGTTGGAATCTTGGACAGATCCAAGTAGAACTGTTCTATGTCCTTTAGTTGTTTCTGTGTTGTTCCCTGATCAACATGAAGCATCTCGTGAGTGATATGGAAAATGTTACTTCCCATTACCATTGTCTGTATTTATTTTGGAATATTCTCCTGCTAGGGTGAGTCTTTCTACTGTTTTGTTCCTTTCTATTGTGTTACAATAATATGGAGGCTTTCCAAAGTCTCCTTGACCTCCATCAATTTTTTCACAATTTCTTCTCTCTGTGACTCTATGATGTAGAGTGTTTATTCTCCTCGGTCTTTCACCTTATATGCTACTAACTCTTCTTTGTCCTCAGTTATGGTGAGTTGAGGGGGATTCTTCTATGATTTCATATCCTTTCTCTATTCTCCTATCTGCATGGTTCATTTCCTCTTTGGTGGTGCTTTTGTCTATGATGGAATATTTTTTTCTTGGGTTGGGATGTCATATTTCTTCCGCACTCCCCCGTTTGTTATTTTTTTGTGCTCAGTTCTTAGCACTGAGGCCCTTGTTATCGTTTCCTTCTTCCTTGGCTTCTTTGATGTCATCGCAATTTCTATGCATTGTGAGGCTTTTCTGGTATTGGTTGTTGGGCTACTTGATTTATGTGTTGTGTCAACTTCTTCTTTTTCTTTTCTCTTTAATCCTTTCTTGACAACTACTGGTACCTTCCATTGATCTAGACATTATGTTATTACCCATTAGACTTCTTTGGTTTTGATGCAATAATGCGTCTTTAACCATGTTTTATTAGGGGATCTTTTGGCTTGTATCCATATATTATTCCTAGATTCCTTGAAGTTGGTTATTCCTTAATTTTCCTTCACCACTTCAGGTGAAATCCTCCTTGTATATGAAATTTTATCTTGCATCTCCTATAAGTACATGCCAAAAATTCTTGCATTGGCTTTCCTCTGCTTAGGGTTGGTGTTGTGTCGCAAGGTTTCATATCTTGTTGCACAACACATTCCTCTTTTCGTAAAAAAATGTTGAGTATTTTAGTTTTTCCCATGCCTCCATGGCTATCAAAATCAACAACCAAGAGTAGTGGAACTCCGTTCTAGCATCCTACGCATCTTTGCAGTCTTCTAAGAATAGGTTGAGAAAATACAATTCCCAACTGAGAATTGTTCCCTTCGTTCACTACATGGCTGTTGCAACCACCCCTGCATGCGCCTCTTCCTTACGAAACTTTCATAATAGCTTACAAGCCATCAATTTAGTCGCAAATATGGTGGATGAGTCATTGATATTATTCATTATCATAACTCTGTTTCCTTTGTCATTGCCAAATTGTTCTTTGAACTCCTTTGCAATCACCTTTTCTTTTGTCTTATCATCTAAAAACTCTTCTGGTTTCATTCCATCAGTTGGTAGCCCTATAATCTTAGAAATTAAATCTACATCAATGGGGATGGGTCTGTACATCCACAAAAACCCTCCATGAACTCGTGTCAATAGTCGTTTGACGAAGGCATTGACATCCCTCCCCCTACCAAAGTGTGGGATTTCCAATAAATTCATAATTTCGGTGTTATAAATGCCTGTGATCCATTATTTGGGATCTAGGATCAGAATTCTTGTCAAAGTTGACCCTCTGTTTTCCATGTAAACCTCCTACGCAAGCTCTAGAAAATTGGCTACCTCTCTCACATCTTGATATACGTATCTTAGCTTGGGAACAAACCCCAACATATCTTCTACAACTATGAATCAATGTGGAATATGGGGCATTGACATCTCAACTTGTTGTTGTGTGTGTGTTGTCGTCATTGCTTCCCTTGTTTTTCTTTTCGATGGACCTACTGTCTCTATTTCTTCTTTTGTGTCCTGATCTTCATCACTACCATTCTTAACCTTCGAGCACTAGTGCATTTGGGTCAAATTCCGACGGTGTGTTTGACGCAATTTCCACTTTATATTGTCGAGAGAATGACAAACAACAAACCCCCTCAAACGTTATTTCACATGACGTTTCTTTTTCGAAGACATAGATTTCATCTTTATTGCTACGTTTCATGTGGACACGTGTCATCCCAGATTTGGCTATCCAACCCCCATATAGACGTTGTAGGCCTGACCTCTGGGACGTGGCAAGACCGACGTCTTGGACGTGGCAAGAGAGACATCTGGGATGTGGCAAGATCGACATCTTAGACATGGAAAGAGTGATGTATGTGACATGGAAAGAGTGATGTATGTGACGTGGAAAGAGTGACGTATTGGACATGGCAAGAGAGATGTTTGGGACGTGTCAAGAGAAACATCTTGGAGGTGGCAAGAGCGACAAATCGGAGGTGGAAAGAGAGACGTCTTGGAGGTGGCAAGAGTGACGATAAGAGGTATTAGCTCCGACGTGGTTGCTATGGGAGAAACACTCTTGGAGGTGGCAAGAGTGACATCTTGGAGGTGGAAAGAGAGACATCTTGTAGGTGGAAAGAGAGATGTTTGGGACATGGAAAGAGAGACGTTAAGAGGTATCATCTCTAATGTGGTTTCTATGGGAGCGACACTCCAAGATGTCACAATAGTGACTTAGTTGTAGGTATTTAAAAAAAAAATACAATATCAATACTGAGAGGGATGGTACATTAAACTTTGGAGATTCCATGCGAAGGAATCAAATGGATGAGGGGAAATTCTCTGTCATCCTATTTACTGTAGCCTTTATTTGAGGAGCTAAAAGGAATCACTTGTGTTTTTAACTTTATTTCCTTTCAATGTATCTATAGGGAAAAGAACCAAATTGTTGATGGACTCTCAAAGGCAGGGCTTTAGATGGAATTTATTCAATCATTCATCTAGGCGAAGGAAGAGGGTGAGTTGAATAGGTATCACCAACCTCTCTTTAATGAACAAGGGCATATTTTGCAAATTTCTGGAAGTGACTTATAATCTTGTCTGATTGCGCTTTCAAATACTCATTTAATATGGTTGTTATTAGGCACTATCTTACAGAAGAGGAATAAACATGGCCATGACAGATGTCCCTTGTGTAAAGTGAATGAGGAGAGAACCGTTGATCTCATTATGATTTTTTCCTACTCATTGTAGCTATGGAAGTGGAGGCCTTAATTTGGATTAAAATGGATTGAAGGGAAACACTATTGATGAAGGTCTGAAGCTTTAGTGAGAGAATTCAAATATAAACAAGTTTAAAATATTGCCTTTGATTCTGGCTTGGGATATTTGGCTCACAAGGAATGCATGTATTTTTGAGGACATATTCATTCCACTAACCCAATGTGCATCCCAGGGTCTAAGTATTCTTAGTAGTTTCACAGAGAAAAAGTTGGAAAAACCTGTTTGACAGATAGTTGTGGAGTATGTGGACAAGTCAAAGCCATGAGCTTACTTCAATGAAACATTCTCTCAAGGGGATCCAACACAGAGTTGTTGTGATGGTGGTAGTATCTTTATGAAGGAGTCACATTCTCTAAAGTTTAGAGCGGGCGTGGGTCAGGGTACAAATAATTATGCAAAGTTAATGGACTTGAAACTACTCCTCAGTTTGGCTGGTGAGAAAGGAATCACATCCCTACAAATCTTTGTAGATTCCATGCTTGTAATCAAATGGTTGAGGAGCAGAAATTCTCTGTCATCCTATTTACTACAGCCTTTATTTGATGAGCTAAAAGGAATCACTTGTGTTTTTAACTTTATTTCCTTTCAACGTATCTATAGGGAGAAGAACCAAATTGCTGGTGGCCTCTCAAAGGCAGGGCTTCATATGGAATTTGGTCAATGGTTCATCCAGGCAAAGGAAGAGGGTGAAAGATTTTTTTATCAAAGATCTCTCTTTTGAAGATGATTTTGTTCTTGACTTTGTAAGGCTGATTCTATAGTAATGGACATCATGGGTGAAATATTTTTTTATCAAAGATTTCTCTTTTGAAGATGAAGGAAAGCAGAGAAATGATGACAATATTATGAAGACATTTTGATGGTTTTATTCTTATTTCATCTTGAAATACAAATATGTTTTTCTTTTTTCTAAGCAGAAAAAAAATGCCCACTCAGGCTGTATATTTATATATATAAATGATTTATGTTAACTTTTGGACTTGAAATTCCACAACGTATTGTTACAAATATGTTGATCCCACAACTCTTGTAACATAAAGTCGCAAGGTACATGGATCTACAATGTGGCTTGTCCTCAACCCACGACATTTACCTTGTCTTTAAAGGAACATAATAAGCCCTGAACTACAACTACCGATTTTTTTCATTTCTACAGGGATTTGAACATTCCTATAAAACCTGATGATAAGACACAGAACATGCACTAATATCCATTACCAATTACAAATTCAAACCTATATTCTCTCCATATTTATTGCATATGACAAAACAGATTTTTCTCCCTCAACAATGTATAGAAATGATTTTGATCCTCTTTTATTCCATATTTCAATCTTATTTTGCTCACATATAAAGTGGTATAAATTTTAACAAATTACCCACTTATCATCTCTTGAAATCGAATTAATTTCTTCTATGGCAAGATATGGTAAGAAAACACTTCAACAAAAGAATTAACAAATGATAGCCACAAGTTGGAGAGTTCACTAATAGCCATTATATGGCAATGAGCATAGCCACACGATATTTTGCATTGAATAACAACAGTGGCATAGAACAATTTTGAATTGTAACTACATGGATTTGCAAATTTCACATCAACAACAGTGGCATAGAACAATTTTGAATTGTAACTACATGGACAACCATTCATAACTTTTTCTTTTTCCTCATAGGAATATATTTCCATGAATTTTAGTTGTACTACATGAACCAAATCATTCACAACTTTTTCTTTATATTTTG
>ML783747.1:8635-45038 GCA_009831015.1 Picea engelmannii
GGATTGGTCCTTCTAGTAGCCATAGCCATATTTTTACTTTCAACATTTCTTGCCACCTTAAATGCATTCTCCAATGATTTGGGTTCCCAAAGGAAAACCTCATGTTGAATGTTATCTTTTAAAGTTCCTATGAATACATCAATAAAGTGCTCATCTGGAATATCTGTTACCTTTATATTCAATCTTTGGAAGTTCTCAATGTGCTCAATAACTGAACCCTTTTTCTTGAGATTTATCAATTGGCTAAATAATGTATTACTCCTTGTATCCTCATAGTGTGCTATCATTTCTTTCGTGAAAATTGTCCAAGTGATGAGTGATTTGCGAGAACAAAGCCATCGATACCATACAAATTGATTGGGTTCTAAATATAAAGAAGCAATTTTTACCTTTTGTGTATGTGGAACATTATGTAGATCAAAGAATTGCTCCATCTGAAGTATCCATGTGATTGGATCCTTGCCATCAAACTTCCTCATATCAATCTTAGGAACGTGGTTGGTCTTCAACCTAAATTTGGAGTTTCTCCATTCTTGATTCACCTTCCTTGTGTCCTCTTCATGAATTTCATGGGATGCATTTTCACTTTTAGGTGTCTTCTCTGTTATGAAATTTTTCAATACTTCCATGATCTCCCCTTTTAAACCATCCATCTTAGTATCCAACTTAGCTTCCATTGAATCCATCTTAGTATCCAACTTAGATTCCATTGAATCCATCTTGTTTTGTAGTTCATTTATGTCCCTATGCATTTCTTCGACTTCATCAAGAGTCCAAGTAGGATTGTCTGGAGGATTATTTGGTGTAGAAGTTCCCTTTTTTGGTGGCATGTTGGCCAATTATTGCTTTAAACCTTGATTTTGAGGTGGTTCTGCTAGACACTCTTCCTTTTATTATATCTCCAAAATTTCGGCCCTTATGAGTATGAGATTTTTTTTTTGTAGGTCTCTGATATTTCTTCTCTTCAATGCCCCAGGTCTGATAAAAATTGGATGTGCCAAGTGGAATTTACGGTAACTTCCCCACAACTTGCTGATTTTTGGCCTTTCCAGAAGATCTCACTTGTATAGCATGCCCCCACACAAAATAATTGATATACAATTCTGAAACTCGTACCAAAACTACTACAGGTTGTCCAATATCCAATGCAACTAGTCTCACTCAATTTGGATACTCTAGGGAGAATTTATGATTGTTTTACCCGGAACACCTGCTTGAGACTAGTCAATAGGACTAGTCAGATACCCTATCTTCCACAGGGTGTATATACAAATTTAAGATGACCCAGAAGCTGAAATTTCTACCACTGATACCTTACTAATGTTTGAGAATATCCTCCAAATTTTAGGGTATGAAACGTTGTATAAAATAATATATAGCGAAACTTCCACAATGAATCAATTCAGGATGATTCCAGAACCCTATCTTAAAAGGGATGTATCTCCGAAAGTATAAGGCCTCAGAAGATGAATTTTTAACCCAACGTACCTTGATCCATATACTAAATATCCTCCAAGATGTTCCTTCTGAATCATTGTAGAAAATAAGTTATAGCAAAAATTCCACGGTGTCTCAGATGTAGCAGTGAAACCCCAAGACCTTGAGCTATGATACCATATGTTAAGAACCAAATATCAATATAGCATAGAAAAACATCAGAATAAGTACTCAACGCCTTGAAAAAGAGATAATTTCAGGTAATAATCCTCTTTGAGGGGGCAACCTCCTTTTACCCCACATAAATGTTCAAGTACAAGATGATTCCAAATGAAAATGTCTCCTTGGTATATATAGGAGACTAGGAGGTATAATTACAACTAATGGAATAAAGACGACATAAAGAAAATAACATTACTAATGTAATATGCCCCAATTAAGGGGTAATGAGCCAATATTAGGGCTTAACAACTTGGGTGTGGGACTATATAATTTCAGAGGGAATCTCTACTTCCCTTGTTGTTGAGATGTGTCCTATATGTTCCAGGACTAAAGAAGAACTTGGTGTCAATTTCCACTATTGAGGATAGGGGGAATGAGGTATTGTTACGTTATGGGAAGTTTCTCTTGTATCCTAAGGGATCTCCAGTCACTTCGACCAACGTGATTGGTATTCGACACGAGAATTTGTACAAGCTCGTGTTTCATCCTTCGAGAGAATTGTTTCATGGCACCAACACCAGTGACCTTTGTGAGTTATGGCATAGGAGGATGGCCCACTTGCATCATGTGGGACTAAGGATCTTTAGAAAGATTGTGTATGGAGTGCTAGAGTTCAGTACAGAGCACCAGGAGGTGTGCAAGGGGTGTTCTCTTAGGAAGTACACCAAGACTGCTTTTCCAGGCAGTGACAATAGAGAAATTGGTATCCTTGATCTGATTCATACTGATGTGTGTGGTTCTATGTATTTTGCATCTTTGACTGGGTTCTTGTATTATGTCTCTTCCATTGATGACTTCTCACGAAAGTCTTGGATTTTCTTCATGAAGACCAAATGATAGGTCTTCCATTTGTTCCAAAATTTCAAAGCTCTTGTGCAGAACTAGATAGGGAAGAAAATCCGAGTGTTGAGATTTGATAATGGGGGTGAGTGTACCTGCAATGAGTTCAGTGAATTTTTTTCCTGAGAAGGAATCGGAAGAGATTTGACAGTTCCATACACCCACAATAGAATGGGGTGGTTGAGCGGAATAATATGGCTATTGTTGGGGATGCGAGAGCCATTTTATATGATCAAGGAATAACACTTTTTCTTTGGGTTGAGTCTTGCAACACTACAATTTATCTGTAGAATAAGAGTCCACACAGAGTCTTGGGGGATAAGACTCCTGAGGAGGCTTTCTCTGGGAAAAATCCTGATGTTGGGAACTTTAGGATTTTTGGGTGGCTTACATATTCACATGTCCCTTATGAGAAGAGGACAAAGTTAGAACCCACGATAGAGAAGGGGATATGTTTTGGGTATAGAAATAATTCAAAGGCTTTTCGCAGATACATCCCTTCCTCAAGGAAGACAATTTTGAGAAGGGATGTGAGATTTGAGGAGGATGCATCCTTTAGGAAGTCATGAGGTACTGAGAGGGGTGATTATTCATCACCTCATATTTAGGTGAGTTCACAACAAAATTCAGTGACACAGAGTTCAGGTCCACCAATTTCAGTGACGACTGGACCCTAGGTTACAGGGCCACAGATGTCAGGATCACACGTTACTGGTCCACATGTTTCGGGATCGAGTTCTCCAGATTCTACTTCAAGTTCACTGTCTTCAGGTGATGGGGTTGAGTAGGGAGAGTACCCTCCATGGGACACTACTTCAGAGATGAGGAATCCTAAGTGGCTTTAGGACACTTTGAGGGAGGAACAAGGTTCAGTGGGGAATCCTAAGAAGGCTATGAGGGAGAGTAAACCTCCAGAGAGGTTTTGTATCTATCTTGTGATGGTGAGAAACATCATAGATTCCAAGCCTTTCAAATTTGAGGAGGAAGTTGATCGTGAGGTTTGGAGAGATGCCATGATGGAAGAGTACAATTCCATCATGAAGAATGATGTTTGGGAGGTGGTTCCTAGACCTGAGGGGAAGTCAGTGGTGACTTCCAGGTGGTTGTGAAAAATCAAGTATGATGTTGATGTCAGCATTGAGAAGTACAAGTCTCGACTCATGGATCGGGGCTTCTCATAGGTAGAGGGAGTTGACTATGATGATACATTTGCTCCAGTAGCTAGATACACCTCAATCAGGGTAGTGATCTCCATTGGAACAAAGATGGGTTGGAAAATACATCAGATGGATGTGAAGACTGCATTTCTGAATGGTCTCATTGAGGAGGAGATTTATATTCAGCATCCACATGGATTTGAGGTGCATGGGAGTGATTCTCATGTATGAATAATGAAGAAGGCCTTGTATGGGATGAAGCAATCTCCTAGAGCTTGGTACTCCAGGATAGACACATACTTGAAACAGATGGGTTTCGTGAAGAGTGAGGCAGGTCCCAACCTATACTTCATTGTGGTTAGAGGTAATCCTCTCATTCTTGTGCTATATGTGGATGATCTCTTTCTTACAGGGGCTGAGAGACTCATAGTTGGTTGCAAGGAGAGCCCTGCTTCAGAATTCAAGATGAAAGACATTGGGCTGATGCACTACTTCTTGGGGTTGGAGGTTTGGTAGGAGGATGGACATATCTTTCTGGGACAGGGTAGATATGCAGATGAAATTATGAGGAGATTCTGGATGGAGGATTGTAGACCCATGTCCACACCTATGACAACCAACTAGAATAAGTTACATTCTTCTAAGACAGAGTTGGTTGATCCCACATTGTATCGTTAGTTGATTGGTTCGATGATGTATCTAGTCAACATAGGACCATATATTTGTTTTGTTGTTAACTTTCTTAGTCAGTTTATGGTGGAGCCTTGGAGAGTACATTATATTGTAGCAAAACATGTGCTCAGGTACCTTAAGGGTACGATGGATTTTGGCATGAACTATGAGAGAGGGGATGTATTTCGGTTGATTGGCTATTCAGATTCAGATTGGGCAGGATGCATTAGTGACATGAGGAGTAACTTAGGTTGTTTATTTGGATTGGGCTTAGAAGTGGTGTCTTAGTTCATTCAGGAGAAAAATTCAATGTATTTGATTTTTGTTGAGGTTGAGTACATGGAAGCTAGTCATGCTAATTGTGAGGCCATTTGGCTTTGCAAGTTGCTAGTTGGATTATTTGATTTGGAGATGAGACCCACGATCATCTACTGTGACAATCAAAGTTTCATTAAACTCTCTGAGAATCCAGTTTTCCATGACATGTATAAACACATTGAGATTAGATATCACTTCATCCGGGACCATGTTCAGATAGGAGCAATTGAGCTATAGTATGTTTCCACTGATGAGAAGATAGCGGACATCCTCACAAAATATTTGGGAAAAGGAAAGTTTGTTCCTTTTAGAGATAAGCTTGGGATGGTGAGGAACACTTTCCTCGGTAAGAGGGAGCATTAAATTAATTAAATAAAATTACCTAGGACAAGTGTTTATCATCACCTATGATCCTAGGGGTGAGAAAGTGTCCAAAATAGGTCTCTAGAAATTAATTTTATGAGAGATAAAATTAAATGTGACTTTTGGAATTTTTTGAGGAAAAATGAAAAGTCATGACTCTTCAGTTTCCTCCACCAAGTCTACCTAGAGACTAAGGTTCCCTCATTCATTCAATTCCTATAGTTTGAGAGAACAAGAGCTTGAGAGAGTCGAGCTAGGAGAGAGACCACATGAGCAGATTGTGGCATGAATTTCAAGGAAGTTTCTGAGCACATAAATCGAGGAAAAGTACAAAAATAACAGAGACTGTATTGTACATATTTATAAGCACATAAATCAAGGAAAAGTACAACAACAACAGTGAGACCGTATTGTATAGATTTATGGGCACAAAAATCGAGGAAAAGTTTTCGCACTATTTTCTATGCTGAGTTTATGCACAGAAAATGAGATACGTTTGTGTATTAATTACTAAATATGATTGTTGTAAATATCTCTCATTTCTCTAAATAATAAAAGCTTCCCCTCTCTCACTAGTTTTCCCCTTTGTGGGTTTTTCCAGGGTCTAAATTTGTAGACCAAATCTCTGTGTTGAATTTTCTTTGTGTGTGATTTATTTCTGGTTAAAGTGTTGTAGAATAATTCTTGTGTTTCAGTTCGGAGAATTTAATTTCATGCTTACTAATTAGCATAAGTAAATGTGAAATGTGGGTTGGGAATTTAATTGTGTGTCTCAGTGAGACTTGAGACCCGACTGAGGTCTGAAAACTTTACATGGTATCAGAGCTGGTTAGAGAAGAAGAACAAATATATTTCAGCAATTAAAGTCAAATATTTTTCTGAGAAGAGGAGGTGCTTCACCTGGCATATTTTTTGTTGGACTTGAATTTTAGTTGAGAGGGTCATGGCCACCAGTTTGAGGGTTGAGGACAGATTGGATGGGGTTTTTAATTTCAACAATGGAAGGAGAGAATCACACTGATACTGCAGGATAATTATTTGTGGGATATTGTGGAGGACACACAAACGAGTCTTGTGACTGTTCCTATAGATGCTACTCTTTTGGCAGCCTACAACAAGAAGAATATCAAGGTGAAAATAATTATCCTTGATTCCATCAAGGACCATGTGATTCCACATGTGACTGGGAAATCCAATGCCTACAAGATGTGGGACTCCTTTGGGATCATCTTTGGGATGACTTCATTCATGAGAAAACTTGGAGTGGATGTGTGCTTGGTAGTTCATCCACTGGAAATGAGGAAGAGAATGTGGCTCTTGCAGCTAAAGGCAAGAGCAGGTCCAAGAAGGGTTCTAAGGGAGGGAACAAGAAGAAATGTGAAGGGGAGAAATACATGAGCAAATTCAAGTTCTTTGCTTACCATCAGTTTGGGAACTATGCTGGTGTTGGCATAGGGGTAGACCCAGGGTTCAACGCTCAAGAGCGCACCAACAAAACCCTAACTACCGACCCTTTCAGCAACACCTGTGAAGTAGATGAAGTGTCACTCGAGGTAGAGGCAGGGGTGGTTGCAAAACTTAGGCATCTGCAACCTTAGCCGGGACACAGATCTGTGATCACACACTTAGCGCAACACTTAGCATCAACAATTACTTAGAATTATCTTTTATCTCATTTTGCAGGTAACACAGACCCTCGCGGTAGGTTCTTAGATCTAGGATAATTCAGTATTTAGCTATACAAGATGGTTAGATAAAATAGATCAAGAACTAAGCATCTTATACATTAGATATAACATGCATTCATATCTCATAAGCACAAAGCATCAATAGATCTATCTAAACACATCAAAGCACTTAGCAAGGAGAGAAAGACAAACACATCAACACAACACACAGAGTTACCGTGGTTCACCCCCACCCTGAGGCTACATCCACAAAGTCTTCTTATTTATTATCTCGGCCAAGCAGTTACAACATAGAGCTTCAACAATTACGACTTCGCATAAGACAAAAGATCTACGCAGCTTGCTAGATCCTTCTTCCTTGCGTTAAAAGCACAGAGCCTTCTACAATATCTTGCACAAAGCCTCTTACAAGATGCACAAAGCATTTATGGTCATTATCAACACTTAGCACACTTACAATTCTATGATCACATAGATCTAGCTTATCATCATCTCCTACTTACTTCGTCTATACATCTATTTATACATACAAAATTCAACCTAAACATGGGTAAACCCACGGGCCGACATCCCTTTTCCCGTTATGTTATAACTCCAAGAAACTCTTTGAGGTTGTAAGTCAAAGATGCTTGGTAACTTAAAGTAAACTTGTTTTTGTGTTTTTGTATGTGTGGATCAATGGGATAACTCAACTACACTATGGTATCTAGACAGTCAAAATGAATAATCAAATAAATCAATTCCCTCAAGGATCAATAATCAGATAATAGCTTTAAGTGGGTGAAGAAGACAATGCTTATAAACCAGATACACAATGATGGGTTTAATAAACAATGTAAGAAACTATTAATCAAGTTATGAACTGACTAATGAGATGACAGTCATTTTGCAGTTAAAACAACTTGAATAAGAGTACATAAGAAGGGTGGAAATCTGACATTAATAGAGAGAGAAACTTGTGATCTGTATTATCATATGAAAAGTCTGTTACAAAGGTATAGTTTCTGTATCCAAAATCGAACCCCTCCTTCTATCAAATGATAGGTATTTATATCTTTTACAACAGATCTCAGATCTTATAAACATAGATCTAGATTTCTAAATATGGAAAACAGAGTACAAAACTTAATACAATAAGATAACCTAATATTTAACGAAATAGATTTAATCTGATCACTACAAGTCGAATTTGACAGCTAAAGCATTATTTGGCAGTCTGTAGGTGAAAATCACAGATTCAGAAATCTGTCTTTGATGACGGAGAGATTTTTTGTCAAGAGTTATTGTGACATTTGGTGTTATTTCCTCACCACATGTCTTTAAAGCTGGATGAGAAATATGATTTAGCTTCTCCTAATTATTATCCATCATTTAACACCTTTCCCATGTGTTTAGGAAAAAAAAATCGCGATCTAGGTAGAAAGAAGACGTTTATGGACTCTTCTGCGCTTTCACCGGCTAATTTTCCTTGAATCTGCCCCTTTAGCGGGTGAAAAGGAAATCTTTGAACAACTAACTAGCAGATTTCCAAACCAATGAGCTGGTGAAAGCACATATTTTTTAATGAAAACTGCCTTGGGAAAAATCAAATTTTTGAAAAGTGGAGAGTCCGTTTTACATGCTTGAATAGTCGATTGACATCTAGAAATACTAAGATTTCCAATGTTACTTTCAGATCTGTTTTTATATCTTGGTAAGGTAGTGAAAAGTCCTCCACAATATGAGGCATCATTTTTCAAAAAAAAATTAGAATGAATTATTTGATCGCTAACATCTGGCTCCAACTGGGATGGAGACCTCCCTGCGAGGTTTCCAAGAACCTAGAAGACCTTGTGCCTTTAATATTGGGCATGAATTCATTTGGAATTTACAATTTATCATTTGAAAACCTGTAGCAACCTGTAACCTGCTTGTAACCTGCTTGTTTATTCATTTAATCAATCACAGATCTCAATGCTAAATACAGACTTCTTAATCCCTGTCTGAGAAAAATGCATGATGAACTGTTGATCTAGACTTTTCATCTCATCATATTCCTCTCTACAATGTTCCTATGTATGCAAATAAAAAAACCGAGGGATGCACTTTCACTGACTCACTTGTTTTCGGAAATGCCATTTAGCCGTTGAAACCTTGAACTTTCACCGACTAACTTCATCTTCAAAACAGAGATTAGCCGTTGAAAAGATTTTCTTTGATTTTTAGAAATACCTTTTGACAATCGATTTATTATAGGAATAAACAAGTTATATCCTATACTTTGACATTTAAATTTCTAAAAAATGTATGGAACTCTATTTATGACCATGTTATCTTCAAAAGTTTTGGATTTTTCACCTAATCTTCTGCTAAACTGAAAACTGTCTGTAACTTGTTGTATTGATCAACAATGAATTCACAGTTGAAATTCTCAAATGGTAGCCTATTTAGAGATCTCTCAGTCATCAGTTCCAAGGCACACAATGAATAGTAATGTATGCCAGAGATTTTTTGTCTTTCATTCCAGTTTTCAACAGGGTAAGTGAAAGCAAGTTACTAATGACCTGGGTACTAGCAAACACTTCCAATAAATTTTCCATTTGAAGTTTCCATAAATAGATGATCCCAACAATAAGCGTGCCTTTAACAGAAAATTTTCTATCATATCATCGATCATCTCTGGATTGCTTTCTCGGGGCAGAAGTAATCTCCCAAAATGAAAATGTTGATGAATTCACAATCGAACATTCTTCTGTGCTTCGATATTTGCTAAATATTTGTAGAGAATTCTTCTGTCCACAAGATTTTTGCCTGCACACCATATGAATTTACAAAGGGTTTATTGAATGGTGAATAACTCAACACTCACAGCTTGGAAAAAACAACTTCAATATCTGTAATATTCAGATATGGGAATCGATCTCTATATGATCTCTTAGCGTAGGAATTTAATGAAAATTCCTCTTGGACTATCACTTGAAATGCACTATGTATTTGAAAAAACACTAAACTCCTGCATGTTGCATTTGAAACTCGTAGCTTTCAACTTGTTGCTCGAGCCACCTACATCTATAGAAGACCAAATTTGCTACACATACATTCTCTGCCTACAGCCTGCCTATTTATTTCAGAAATCAACAACTGAACATGATCTACTGGCTCATATGAAGAGCTTATTCACTGCCTACTCTTGCTCTAACCATTGTACTGATGCTCAATCAAGTAAACTCATGCTTCCAATGAAGCCATATCAGATACTGATTTACTGAACATGTTCTTGATCTTGACCCGACAAATAATTGAATACATAGCCAACAGAAAAGTAGTTTGAACTGATGATAAAGCCAATTTTCATCTGACCAAAATAATTTAACATATATGTTGTTCATAGATTCCAAATTGTCAGCAATAAGGTCATCAATGTCACAATGAAATACCTCTCCTTGCTTCTATTCCAACTTAAAAATGAAATATTGTTTCAGGTTGCCTTTAATGATCTTAATGTTGAATGTAGACTGCTCAACCTCTGTCAGATAAACATATAGGATGGACTGCTAATCTGGACCCTTATGCTCATCATCTTTCTCTTCATGCTGCAATTCCCTTTTGTCTGCAAAACTGAAAGCTGAGGGTTGCCCTTAGTATTTGCTGCAGAAATGAAGCTGTCTCCTACTGATATGTCAATCTGCTCAACATATTCAAAGTTGTCAAAAGGAAAAATCTGATCTTCATGACAACCTAAGATAGTAGATGCATTTGGTACAATGTCAAAAGCATCACTAAGGTTATCATAGTGTATATTACTAATCTCTTGATCATAATGAAGAGTATCCTCTACAACAACATACTCTTCATGAGTGTCTAATTCTTTATTCAAAATATTGAATTCATGACAACACTCAGGATAGAGAAAGTCATTTGAAAACTGATCTTTACAAAACACATCAAAAGCAGCATGAAAATCTGCCAAAGAGCTAACACTTGCACTTGGAAGAGACCGGCACCAGTCAAGAGCAATCCCCTCTAATGAATGCCTAAAAAACTTAATTTGAACATCCTCATGTACAATTTCAAGCCGATGAATAAAGTCATGAAAATCCAGCAAGTGTTCAGCTGGCACTTCCCATTCTTCTCCTCAAAATCTAGGAAGACTGCATTCCCATTCATCTCTACTAGGCATTGGATGAGGGTAACCAGAAATATTTGAAAAATTGCAAAAAGCATACCTCTTGTTCATTTCATATCAGTGGAGTCGCCATCATATTTTTGAACAATAGAGTCGCCACTGAATCTTCCTTTGTGGAGTCGCTAGATAGATGATTACAACCGATTCGTGTCTAGACTTTGTTTATCATCAAAGATGGATCTTGTCGTGTCCCAAGGAAGATGAGATTCAATTTCCTCTCCCCGACAATGATGCCAATTTGTTATCACTCCAAGAAACTCTTTGAGGTTGTAAGTCAAAGATGCTTGGTAACTTAAAGTAAACTTGTTTTTGTGTTTTTGTATGTGTGGATCAATGGGATAACTCAACTACAATATGGTATCCAGATAGTCAAAATGATTAATCAAATAAACTAATTCCCTCAAGGATCAATAATCAGATAATAGCTTTAAGTGGGTGAAGAAGACAATGCTTATAAACCAGATACACAATGATGGGTTTAATAAACAATGTAAGAAACTATTAATCAAGTTATGAACTGACTAATGAGATGTCAGTCATTTTGTAGTTAAAACAACTTGAATAAGAGTACAGAAGAAGGGTGGAAATCTGACATTAATAGAGAGAGAAACTTGTGATCTGTATTATCATATGAAAAGTCTGTTACAAAGGTATAGTTTCTGTATCCAAAATCAAACCCCTCCTTCTATCAAATGATAGGTATTTATATATTTTACAACAGATCTCAGATCCTATAAACATGGATCTGGATTTCTAAATATGGAAAACAGAGAACAAACCTTAATACAATAAGATAACCTAATATTTAACCAAATTGATTTAATCTGATCACTACAAGTCGAATTTGATAGCTAAAGCATTATTTGGCAGTCTGTAGGTGAAAATCACAGATTCAGAAATCTGTCTTTGATGACTGGGAGATTTTCTGTAAAGAGTTATTGTTCCATTTGGTGTTATTTCCTCGCCACATGTCTTTAAAGCTAGATGAGAAAGATGATTTAGCTTCTCCTAATTATTATCCATCATTTAACACCTTTCCCACGTGTTCAGCAAATAAAATTCGTGATCTGGGCAGAAAGAAGACGTTTCTGGACTCTTCTGCACTTTCATCGGCTAATTTTCCCTGAATCGGCTCCTTTAGCTGGTGAAAAGGAAAGCTTTCAATGGCTAACTAGCAGATTTCCGAACCAATGAGTTGGTGAAAGTGCAGATTTTTTAATGAAAAATGCCTTGGGAAATATCAAATTTTTGAACCGTGGAGAGTTCAGTTTACATGCTTGAATAGTTGATTGACATCTAGAAATACTAAGCTTTCCAATGGTACTTTCAGATATGTTTTTAGACTTGGGAAGGTAGTGAAAAAGTCCTCCACAAGATGAGGCATCATTTTTCAAATAAATTTCAGAATGAATTATTTGATTGCTAACATGTTACATTATCCCAAAACCCTAAAGGGACCCAAAAATAGGTCTAGCTCCCTTAATTTCTGCTTCGCACTGTGTTGCATCTTTGACAAGCTATCAAAGTCCCAAAAATGGTCAATTATGACCAAGTGTTCTTCAAAACTTGGTCAAGGACCAACAGGCCCCCAACACTCACCTGTGACTCATCCCAAGTCACTCTGGTCTGATCAACTCTGCCTTGAATGCCTCAATCTTGGGCCAATAGCTGGACAGTTCCCTAACAACAAGAAGAAACACGTTGTAGCTTCAACGGAGGTGGAGGATTTTACTCACAGGTTCGAGAAGGAGTATTATTTGACTATTTACCTCTCATCTAGAGCATATTCCACTTGTATTTGGTACATTGATAGTGGTGCCTCCTACCATATGAAAAGAGTTTGTGAGTACTTTATTGAGTTTATGACAATTGGAGACCAGGAGGTGGTACTTGGATATGACTAAGTGGTTAGAGAAGTTGGGTGTGGGACTGTATCATTTTAGAGGGAGTCTTTACCACCCATGTTGTTGAGTGATGTCTTATATGTTCCTACACTGAAGAAGAACTTGGTGTCAATTTCCACTATTGAGGATAGGGGGCATGAGGTATTGTTCTGTGATGGGTAGGTGCTCTTGTATCCTAAGGGATCTCCAGTCACTTCGACCAAAGTGATTGGTATTCGACATGAGAACTTTACAAGCTCATGTTTCATCCTTCAAGAACATTGTTTCATGGCACCAACACTAGTGACCTTTGTGAGTTATGGCATAGGATGATGGCCCACTTGCATCATGGGGCACTGATTATTTTGATATAGATTGTGTCTGGAGTGCCAGATTTCAGTACAAAGCACCAAGAGGTGTGAAAGGGGTGTTCTCTTAGGAAGTACACCAAGACTTTTTTTCTAAGTAGCGATAGTAGAGCAAATGGTATCCTTGATATAAATCATACTGATGTGTGGTCCTATGTCTTCTGCATATTTGAATGGGTTCTTGTATTATGTCTCTTTCATTGATGACTTCTCACAAAAGTATTGGATTTTCTTCATGAATACCAAAGGACAGGTCTTCCAGTGGTTCCAAGAGTTCAAAGATCTTATGGAGAACTAGACAGGGAAGAAAATCAGAGTGTTGAGATCTAAAAATGGGGTTTAGTATACCTCCAATGAGTTCAGTGAATTTTGTGCCCAAGATGGCATCAAGAGAGAGTTGACAATTCCATACAACCCACAACAGAATGGGGTGGTTGACCAGAAGAACAAGGCTATTGTTGGGGCTGTGAGAGACATGTTACATGATCAGGGAATACCGCTTTTTCTTTGGGTTGAAGCTTGCAACATTGCATTTTATCTACAGAATACGAGTCCACACAGAGTCTTGGGAGACAAGACTCCTAAGGAGTCTTTCTTTGGGAAGAAGCCTGATATTGGGAAATTTAGGATTTGGGTGTCTTACATATTCACATGTCCCTTCTGAGAAGAGGAAAAAGCTATAACCCATGATAGAGAAGGGGATCTTTGTTGGGTATAGAAATAATTCAAAGTATTTCTCCATATACATCCCTTCCTTAAGGAAGACAGTTTTGAGAAGGGATGTGAGATTTGAGGAGGCTGGATCCTTTAGGAAGTCACAAGGGATTGAGAGGGGTGAGAAGTCATCACTTGAGATTTAGGTGAGTCCACAACCGACTTCAGTGACATAGAGTTAAGGTCCACCAGTTTCGGTGATGAATGGACCACAGGTTACAGGGCCATAGGTGTTAGGATCACAGGTTACTAGTCCATAGGTTTCAGGATCGAGTTCTCCAGATTCAACTTCAGGTTCACAGTCTTTAGGTGATGGGGTTGAGTAGGGAGAGTCCCCTCCATGGGACACTAATTCATAGAAGAGGAATCCCAAGTGTCTTCAGGACACTTTGATGGAGGCAAATGGTTCAGTGGGGAATCCCAAAAAGGATGTGAGGGAGAGTAAACCTCCAGAGAGGTTTTGTAGCTATCTTGCGATGGTGAGCAGCATCAGAGAGTCTGAGCCTTCCGAGTTTGAGGAGGTAGTTGATCAGGAGGTTTGGAGATATTCCATGATGGAAGAGAAAAATTCCATCACAAAGAATGTTATTTTTGTGGTGGTTCCTATACCTGAGGAGAAGTCAGTGGTGAATTCCAAGTGGTTGTACAAAATCAAGTATGATGTTGATGGGAGCATTGAGAAGTACAAGGCTCAATTCATGGCTCGAGGATTCTCATAGGTAGAGGGATTTTATTATGATGAGACCATTTCTCCAGTAGCTAGATACATCTTGATCAAGGCAGTGATCTCCATTGCAACAGAGATGGGTTGGAAAATCCATCACATGGATGTGAAGACCGCATTTCTGAATGGTCTCATTGAGGAGGAGGTTTATATTGAGCAACCACCTGCATTTGAGGTGCATTGGAGTGATTCTCATGTATGAAGACTGAATAAGGCCTTGTATGGGCTGAAGCAAGCTCCTAGAGCTTGGTACTCTAGGATAAACACATACTTGCAATAGATGGGTTTCGTGAAGAGTGAGGCGGATCCCAACCTGTACTTCATTGTGGTTGGAGGTGATCCTCTCATTCTTTTGCTATATGTGGATGCTCTCTTTATTATAGGGGTTGAGAGACTCATAGTTGGTTGCAAGGAGAGCCTTGCTTCAGGATTTGATATGAAAGATATTGGGCTGATGCACTACTTCTTAGGGTTGGAGATTTGGTGGGAGGATGGACATATCTTTCTGGGACATGGTAGATATGCGGATGAGATTCTGAGGAGACTCTAAGTGGAGGATTGTAGACCAATTTCCATACCTATGAAAACCATATGGAAGAAGCTACATTCTTCTGAGACAGAGTTGGTTGATCCCACATTATATCATTAGTTGATTGGTTCATTGATGTATCTGGTCAACAGAAGACCATATCTTTGTTTTGTTGTTAACTCTCTTACTCAGTTTATGGTGGAGACTTGGAGAGTACATTGGATTGTAGAAAAACATGTGCTCAGGTATCTTAAGGGTACGATGGCTTTTGGCATGAACTATGAGAGAGTATATGGAGTTTGGTTGATTGGCTATTCAGATTCAAATTTGGTAAGATGTGTCGGTGACAGGAAGAGTACCTCAAATTGTTTCTTTGGATTGGGCTCAACAGTGGTGTCTTTGTTTAGTCGAAAGAAAAATTCAGTGGCTTTGAGTTCCACTGATTCTGAGTACATGGCATCCAATCAGGCTATTTGTGAGGCCATTTATATTTGCAAGTTGCTAGTTGGATTATTTGATGTGGAAATGAGACCCACGATGATCTACTATGACAATTACAGTTTCATTAAACTCTATGAGAATACATTTTTCCATGACAGGTCTAAAAACATTGAGCTTAGATATCACTTCATCCGAGACCATGTTCAGAGAGGAACAATTGAGCTAAAATATGTTTCCACCGATGAGGAGATGGCATACATACTCAAAATATCTTTGGGGAAAGGAAATTTTGTGCCTTTTGTTGGATTACTGAGAGGGGGGGGGGGGTGAATCAATAATAGATAAATTCAATACTTTTTAACCACAAAATGCAAGTGTTATATCAATGTAGAATTATCATCCAATAGTTGTAGAGTAAATAAACAATGAACAAATGAGCAATCATACACATACACAGTACACCGGTGTTTTTACATGGAAACCCAAAGCGGGAGAAAACCACAGAATGATTTTTCTTATATGTATTTAAGAATTACATTCACTGGAAGCACCAACTTCCTTTGTTTTCCAGCTGCAACTGGAAGGAGGCTCCAAACCCCTAGTTTCTCAGACTACAACCTAACAGAAGATCTAGCTCCCCAATTCTTTGGCTACAACTAGAAGGAGGATACAACCCCCTATGTTCTTCAGCTACAACTAGAAGGTGGATACAACCACCTGTCCTTGCCCCGTCCGACCACCTTGAAATATAAGTGGAATGATGGAACCATTGTCACAGTATCACTGTGAGTTATACTATTGTAAACCTGCACCAATCAACCTTCACCAAACAACCTGTAACAACCTGTACCAATCCTCCTGCACCAAACAACCTGTAAAAACTTGTACCAATAATTTGTGCCAACATGTACCATACATCAACTTGTACCTCAACCTATACCATAAATGAGTGCATCAACCATGAACCAAACCTCTACAAATAACCTGTCACAGTAACCTATCCAACCAACCTATCACAACAACCCGTCTCATCAATATTATCAACCAAATAAGATCTACTCACCAATATCAATCACCAAGACAACTCTCAACCATATGCACAATATCACCGAGATGTGCATCAACCAAGCATATCAAAACAAATCATAATCATCACCAATATCAATATGTGCTTCTAATAATATACCAAGAAAAGTATGCTACATCATCCATAAACCATGTGTCAACAATACTACTAACAAGTGCCCAACTATACACCTCATGTATGTGCCAACTCATCAACTATTTGTCTCAACCATGTACCCAACATGTACCTCAACAAAAATCCCTGATCAATTTCATCATCCAAATATGATCTGATCACATATACCTCAAACACTATACCATAAGTCTGTACCTCAAACCATGTGCTATAACCTCACTTTTATGTAGCCTCTATTTGTACCAATAACTTCAGCAACATACCTCAACCAAAAGCCCTCAAACATGAACCAATACTAAACTTAAGTAGATCTGTCTCAGATCAACTCTACAACAAGACATAAACTCCAAAGAGGGCATCCAACATATTTACAAGGAAAATCCTCAACTTTATTCATAAATTCAACACTACACATATGAGAACCATACCTTTTTTTCTTCTTGTAGCGATCTGTTTCCGTGGCTTTGTTGCCGCAAATCCACTGCCGTGATTTTTCTACCACACTTTTTCTGTTGCACATTTCCTACTACGATTTTTCTTCCGCACTTTTCCTGCCGCACTTTTTCTTCCACATTTTTCCTGCCGCACTTTTTCTATCTCACTTTTTCTGTCACACTTTTCTTGCCGCACTTTTTCTTCTGCAGTTTTCCTGCCGCACTTTTTCTTCCGCAGTTTTCCTGCCGCACTTTTTCTACTCCACTTTTCCTACCACACTTTTTCTTTCGTAGTTTTCCTGCCTCACTTTTTCTGCCACACTTTTCCTGCCGCACTTTTTCTGCCGCACTTTTCCTACCACTCTTTTTCTGCCGCACTTTTTCTGCTGCAATTTTTCTCTATCAATAATACCTACCCAAATAACCTTTCAAAAAAATAGATATTAAATGATATTCAAGTGTGATTTGAATGAGAGACACTTACCTCTTATTTATACTTTTATGTAGCTTCCTCAAAGGGTTATCTTCTAACCATCTTAACCCACTTTCCTTATTTTAGGGTTAACCCACTTATAACCACTTGTCCACTTAACTTAACCACTTTCCATAATTAGTAAGTTCTCCATTAACTTTATTATTTAAATAATTTCTTTTGCATCTTCTTTAACTTATAGTACACTCATCACTTCACTTTATTATTTAAATAATTTATTCATTGCAAACACTTTGACTACTTTGACATTTTGGGGCTTCTAGATGACTCATGAGGGTTCTCCAACTTCACATGGCCATAACTATCTAACCATGAGGAGTTATGTGACGTTCCACTTACCACTGGAAATGGCATGAATTTAATATCCATATAGAATAGTTTTACCTACAAATATATCAAAACTCATACCATTATCCATAAAAAAAAACTTGGGTCCATTACCCGAACCTTTGTGATACTGGAATTTGCTACTAGACTTTCTTCAAGGGTTTACATCAATGACAACCAACCCAAATAATAAAAAATATCTCCCTTTGGCATTGATGGAAACACTCTGATGCAATACTAAAGTCATATCACTCATGCTCCCCCTGTGACCATCGCTCCGCCTAGAACCGTGCCTCTATGCTCTGCATCCGATAAATCTATCTCCCCTTGTCATCAATGGCAAAGGTATTTTTCCATTCGGGGCTATTCCCCCTAACCGAATTGTCCTTGGGGATACTCCTCCTGACTGAACTCTTCCTAAAACTGATCTTTGAACCTGAATTGAACTCTTTATGGTTCTTCCTCATGTAAATCTAAGACATATAAGATAAGAATTCAAAAGCATTCATTTTGGAGTAGAAATTACTCTGAGTCTCTAGCGAAGATACTCAAGGGATTCCCATGGAATCGGTTTTGTAAACATGTATGCCACTTGTTCTTTTGTGCCCACATATTCAACTTTGATGTTCTTCTCTGCAACTTATTCCTGTATAAAGTGATACTTGATTGGAATGTTCTTCGTCTTGGAGTGCATCACGTGGTTTTTTGAGAAACTGATGGTGCTTGCATTATCACAATAGATTGGAATGGGCTCATCATACTCAACCTGTATATCTGTTAGAGTTTGTTTCATCCATAGAACCTGTGTACAACATGTTGTTGCTGCAATATACTCTACTTCGGTTGTAGATAAGGATACTGTTGATTGTTTCTTTCTTAGCCATGATACTAAACACTCACCCAAGTAGAACGTTTCTCCATCGGTGCTTCGTTGGTCATCAATGCAACCTGCACAATCTACATCTGTGTAGGAAATAAGTGATAGATCCTTTCCTTTTGGATACCATAATCCAAGCTATTATGTTCCTCTTCACTACTATGACATGTGATTCCTTTGGTTTTGCTTGAAATCATGCTACCTGTCCAACTGCCTGTATTACATCTGGTCTTGATGCTATCACATATAGTAAGCCACCAATCATTAACCTGTATTTCCTCTAGTATGTAGACTTTGAATCATCATCTTTGCTCAACTTGCAACTGGTTTTCATAGGAGTGGTAATTGGTTTTCAATCTTCCATTATAAACCTCTTTAGCCTTTCTATGATGTACTTAGTTTGAGAAATCAAAATTCCTTGGTTGTTTTGATGTATTTGAAGACCCAGAAAGAATGATAGTTCTCCGATTAATGACATTTCAAATTCATTCTGCATATCCTTTGCAAATTTATGGCTTAACTTGTCATCATTTCTTCCAAAAATAATATCATCAACATAAACTTCAATTAATAAAATACTATCTTGAGTTAGCTTGATGTAGAGGTTGTTGTCTACACTCCCTTTTTTGAACCCTACATGTTGTAGATATTTATCCAGTCTAGAGTACCATGCTCTAGGATCTTGTTTTAGACCATACAAGGCCTTCTTCAATTTGCACACGTAATCTGCATTCTCTGACAACTGAAATCCTTTTGGTTGTTTGATGTAGACTTCTTCTTCAAGTTATGCTTCTTCTTCAGAAATTTGTTCCATTGATTCATTTTCTTCTTCCTTTAATTCTTGTCCACCTGTTTCATCAATTGTTACATTGATGCTTTCCACAACTTTGTTCAACCTCATATTGTAACACTTGTAGGCTTTCCTTGTACTTGAGTAACCAACAAGTACTCCTTTGTCCACATGAGAGTCAAACTTTCCCCTTCTGCCATATTCTCTTTTGATGTAGCATTTGCTTCCAAATACTCTGAAGTGCTTCACAGTTGCTGGTCTTCCTTTCCATAGATTGTAGGAAGTTTTGTCATTGTTGTTTTTGAGCATTACTCTATTTTGAATGTGAACTATTGTATGCATTGTTATTGGATTAATCAGTAAATTCAGACACAAACAGATCTCCCTAGATTCCATAGGAAACTAGAACAAAACATAGAAGAATACACACTTCGCCTTAAACTTCATCATCATATAAACTAGTTTAATGAGTTACAAGTGACATACCTTTTAAATGACACTTGTCCTCACTAGTGTCACCTTTGTAGCTCCTTCGTTAAGTTTGAAGAATAGTAAACCTGTCTAAGAATAACAAACCAACAATGAAGGAAAACAAAGATACATGTATTCTAATGAAGTTTATGTATATGATCAAAGAATTATACAATAGAAGACGAGATGCTTATATAGGGAAGAAATGCATTACTGTATTAAGTGAATATAAAGTGGATAATAAAACCCATGCCTTGATGTTGCAAGGTCCCCTTTCAATAGATATTTTCTTCAACACACACACCTTTTCTCCAATGCATTGAATGAAGAAGATCCACAATATGACTTGAAGAACTAAAGCAAAGCTCTCAAGCATAATATGAAGTAGAACTCTCCATACAAATCTTAGCCTATTCAACCTTATCCTTTTCCATGAGAGATCCCTCCTTATATAGTGTGAAAGAGATATGGATGATCCCACCAAATCAGAGAAGCGAGTAAGATCCAAACCGATCGAAGGCCACCTCATCTTCTAGAAGATCCCCTTCTAGAACATTCATGAAATTTGACTTTTCTCATGCTTTAAGCATTGTCGCACCCTATGCACAAGAATCCTACGATGACACCATAGTCTAGGTTTAGGGGAGGGTGCGATGATAAGGCATCGTCACACCCCATGTATATAGCAGGGTGCGACGACCTTCCTTGACATGGTTTTTGAGAGAGGAAAGAAAATAACTTTTCCCATGGAGAAAGTCTTCTTTTAACATTTTCAGGGAACATTAACACATGTTGTCAGGTGGTCATTGAGGTGACCAAAATAATGTGTAACAAAATTCCCCCCAAAGTATGAACCTGAAACTCGTGACAAGTGAAATACTTTGTAGAATGTGTGTGTAGAAAACAAGGAGCGCATCAATCAAGAACCTGTAAAAAATCAAGCATATGAATAATATCATACCAATTCTGAGGTAGGAATTCCCATGCTTAGAATACAATTGACACTAATCATAAGTGTCAAGTGAGTCATGGCCACTAAACATACATTATGGATCCATTTCACCATGATTCGATATAGCCACCAGGAATACACTGTGGATCTATGCTCTAAAAGAATTTGAATTCAGACATAACCACGAGACATACACAGTGGATATATGTGTCAATAATAATTCATGAATACTCCATCACAACCTGGATTATAAGATCCAAGGTCTTCATTTCCATCATCTTCAAGGACGAATATAACCATGCGATTACAGGTGTTGAAGTTGAGCATGGTAGAAACCACTTGATTACCGATCATTAATGAAAACCGTTAAGAAGTTCAAGGGAAATCACCATTGATGTCAATGACTCCCAAGGTACCCTAGTACAATCCAATGGATATGAATAGTTGAGTTGAAGTCGAACACTAGATGGAATCTTCCAATCAGGGGTCAATGATGTGAACCCATAGTTGAAAGCAAAGAAACCTACCATTGAGGTATGCAGGTTCTAAGGCACTAAATTATTTCTAAGTCTTATTCCCAAATAATGTGTTGGATTTTATGGGAAAATACTTGTCACAGGAGGGCCCTTATGTATCTCCCATCAATGACACAAAATATGTAACATATTTGAGGTAGATCAGAGTATGAAGTGATTCGGAACTGACTCAGGGAAGGCTGATATGGTAGAAAATTTATAACTGCAGATGGCCGACTCGATAGAAGGCTTGTTTAGGTTGGACTTCTCTTGAACATATGAATTAAACGACAATGGTATTGGCAACATTGACTCAAGGAGGACCCAACATATGAACTTGTGGATGGTAAAACAATAGACAAATGGATTTCCCAACTCGGATGAAATGATGAAGGGGGGTGTCATGTTCAAGAGCGACTATTACTGCCACTAATACAAATACAGAGACACATTTATTTCCCAATTTTCCCCCACCATTTCTGGCGAGTACCTCTTTATGTTTACGCAAGCTTGAGAAGGATAAAATATTATTCTAGTTGTAAGCTCATCCTTTGAGTGAGTCCCTCTGAGTATGTTTAACAAACCCTATGAAGGAGTGGTTCGATCCCATATGGGTCTTTGGATGTTTGTTTAATGATTCCAAGGAAAGAAAACTCAAGGGTTTTTCAATTTTAGAGAGTTTGAAAAACACTTAAAGAGAACTCCATCAGATCCTTTTTTGTAAATTAATCTGATGAGATCAAAAAAGTGATAACCTACTGCTCATCAGATGTTTTCTTCAAATACTTTTATGAGCGTGAAAATAATAAGGTCGCTCGACCATATTTTCATGTTTAGGGAGTTTGAAAAGAGCTTAAAGGATACTCCATAGGTTTCGTTTTTTGTGTCACCATTACGAGTTTGAAAAAGTGACAAAATACTACTCGATTACATTTTCATGGTTTCACGAGCATGAGAAAGAATTAAGACTCTGCTCGGAGTTTTTCTTGAAAAACCCTAAAAGGATCCATACATGCGACAAATATAAAAATAAACGAAAAAAGGGGTAGACCCTTGTTCCATCGTCTCATCTATAGAATTTTCAATCTGAAAAAATCAATCACTTGTAAAGTTGTTAAGACTTTAGGGCTTGGATAAAGCATAAAATAATATAATATGCAAATGAAAAGTGATAAAAGTCAATAAAATAGGTAAAAACCCACATTTTACCATTTCATTTGTAACTTTACCCAAATATTTCTCCAAAGCCCTTTTTCACCTCGATTTTCAAATGGTGATTGTGGAGCACCCGACGAATCATTTCACAAATCGTCTCTGCTAAAGAGGTAATCTCCTTCTCCTTCATCTTTCCATGGTTTTAAAATTGATTTTCATTGTTTAAAACTGTGTTTTTGGGTCAATTTTTAGGGGTTACCCACGTTGAGGTCGTCAGAGGTGCCCTATATCGTGAACTACGACGATCTAGGATCATCGCATGTGACCCTATAGGTAGGGTGTGATAATGTTGCACTGCACGAATGCACAGACCTCCGACGTCTACAACCAAAAACTTAAAAAAGATGAATCTAACTAGAAAAAACCCGAGGAAAGAAAATTATGTGTCTAATATCATCTTATGGTGCGTTGGTAGGATTTCTTTGGTTAAGATGTTGGAGTGGCATGAACAAGAGCACAAAGAAGAATATTACTTCGCCAAGAATGAACCAAGAATAGTTATGGCCCTTAGGCAGTGTGGGTTACTAAACTTCTTCAGGATTCAGGGCATGAGAGCCCAATTGAGATTACTGGAGTACTTGGTTCACTTGTGGGATGTGAACGAGCATTAATTTCTCATGGGTGTTCACACACTCACTATAGATATTGAGGATATCTATTTCCTGATAGGACTATCTCACCGTGTTTCATGGGTGACACTTACATGCAACAGGGGTGGAGGTGAGCCCATGGACTACTATGTCCGCCATCATTGTGTGTCGGGTACTGAGAAACATAGTGGCAAAGTAGCTATCAGGGATGTCTGAGATTTTCCTTTGTGGACTATCCTGTATACTATTACTCGCATGGCCGGGATTTCATCTTCTCATATGGCTCTACAAAGCCATTTTCAGTATGTCATAGAATGTATGGAGCCCAGATTCTTCAACTGGTGCAAAGGGGTCCTAAAAAGCATGAAGAAACAACTTACCAAGTACTGAAATGGTGGGTTGAAACAATTTGGATATGGATCCATTTTTGTATCCTTCTTTCTAGAGAGGGTCCTTGTCCTACGCCTATAGGTGGAGTGGGGTATACCCGCTCCATAAGATCCAAGGATGAAAAGGTGGGTAGATCTCATGGCCCGACATTGAGGTGTTCCCATCGTCAAATATGAAAATGTCTTCTTCCAATGGCTAAGGACTCAGTTGCTCATGGTTGAAGATTATGCGTATGTCGGAGTGGATTTTTGTGGAGACCCAAATTTGGCTCTTCCTGACGATTTTCAATGGGGGGACACAGGTAAGAAGTAAATTTTGTTTATATAATTTTTTTGTTATTTTAATGATATAACGTGTTTTTTGTGCTATTTATCTGATGACTAATCAAATTCTCTCATCAATGCAGATGTGGGACCTTATTAGCCATTGGGATCATCTCCCATCCAGAGGTGCAGAGAGAGAGGTGATATAGTAGGAGTGGCTGCTCCAGACCTCGAGGCCGTAGAATAGAACCTGGAGGGATTGACCATGCATGTCCCTGATGCTACTGTTGATAAGCTCCCTAAGAATTACCAACACCACACAGTGGGTGTATCTTCATCCATTGGTCGACTGCTCCGTAGAGTAGCATGGGAAGTCGCTTGTTATAGCGAGAAACATCCTTGATGCTCTTGTACATGAAGCTATGAGCTTCACATTTTTGATATTTTGGTCTACAAAAAAAATACCTTTTGTAAACTTTTATCGTTATGAATATGAGGCTCCTACTGGATTACTTGCTTTATGTACAAAGTGTGATTGGATTTTATAAATGTCTCAAATGTATGTCTAACAGATAATTAGCCAATGATTTTTTTAATGTATTTAGACATCTAGGAATGTGTTGATATTCAATGTAATCAAAATGATGTTCCAAGAGGCAAATTCATAAATATACCCTTAACAAAGTAGGACTCCGGATGGAATAAACGTTACTCAACTGTAGTACTACTAACTGCGAATCAAGTCATACAATAAGATGACATATTCCAAGTGAAACAATGTCATTTAACAACTCAATAATTGTATTGTATTCCGCGATATTGTTAGTTTCACAACCAAGGAAAACACCATGTAGATTGATTAATTCATTCGTAGGTGCATAGATTACCCAAGCAGCAGACACTAAGTTTTGAGTACTGAGACGAGCTCCATCAACGAAGCCAATATAGGGTAGTGAAGACACTGACATATGGAAACTAAGCAGAATGCAAGATAAGTAGTTGAAAGGTGGAACCAAAAATGAAAAAGCACACAAGAGTATGATACATTAAAAATACACATCACTCATGCAAAAATTATCTAAGCATAGTACTTCTTCAAGTAAAGCCCATTTTGGGGTTCACTCAAAGGGATTCCATCATAATCTACAAGCTCATAAGCCCATTTCTCCAACACTCATTTCACAATATAAGGACCTATTGGTAGCCCTACATAATTTTTTCTTTTTAAAGTGACAAATGACAATTCCTATAGCTGCCTACGCCTCATCCTGTAAATATTATTATTTGAAGGTGACTATTCAGTTGTAAAAAGGATGTTTTGTTTGTTCCTATTTATTTTTATGTTGCATTTTCGTGCTTCATTCATGACTGAAAGCATGAATGAAGCATTAAAACTTAAAATCGTATTGCAATTTTATCTAAGGCTTGGTCTTTAAAAGGGTCAATGTGCTTACACCTCTTTTAATGAATGTTGTTTTTCTTTGAGCTTATCATATATCAATGAAACACTTATTTTGAGTTGCTCTTGGATTGTAAGCTTATACTTTGGATCCTTTGTAAATATACCAAGAATCGATTGGCGTTGGTTTGCAAAAAACATATCCATTTTTTAACCTTTGTAAATCAAATATACCCATTACATGTCATGGGAATTGATCATACTACGATCGTACCCTATACCTCATTTTTAGTTGGCAAGTTGAAGTGACAGGCCTCTCATGACAGATCAAGGTCTAGTGTTATGCTCTGTATCCAAAATGTTTATCACCAGAAATGCCCGAATTTCATGTGTGAAACCCTTATGCTTACATTATGGTCGCGCTGGTGTAATTGCTAGTTTTTCTCCTTTGTTTTTGGCTCAAATTTTCCTCTCTTGCTGCTACCTCTTAAGCCCACAGTGATTTCAGGTCGCTCTTGTTACCATATGTTCAAACCCTTATGTCCCCTGTCGTCTGATTTGAGCTAAATGGCCCCCAAACTTTGTTGTTGTATGATGATGCGAGTGAGGATCTTAAGAGCCAGGGTTGGGATATGTTTATTAAGAAATTATAGGGTTATAACTTGCGAGTAGAAAAATAATTTTCTCTTACATTTGATGGATGCAGATCCAAGATGGGTGATATTCAGTTGGAGATCACCGAAGAATTTTTGAGTGAAGCAACAGGGCTTCCTCTCACTGGTCAAAAGTGGTTTAAAAATTCGAAGTTGGACGAAATACCCTGGAGTTTGTTCATCACCTCCCAAAAAATTGAATGTTGTGACAAAGGTATTCCAGTCTCCCTACTCAAGGTTAGATGGCATGGTTTGTTGGTAGTTTTAAGACAATTTGTTACCTATGAAGGCCATTATGTCTTGGTTTTCCTTTACCACATATGATTTCTCATGCATTTTATTGGCTTCCATTTAAACATGTTGTTTTACCTAATAAGAAGCTTGTATAAAATGTCAAAGAGATACAAAAGGAAGAACTTGGATTCAAGCCTCTTTCATCATGGTTTGATTAAATTACTGTTAGTTCATCATTTGAAAGCACTTGGTGACGATTGGGACGGTTTCATAACTTGTAATGACTTTGTTACAGTAAATCCTGTAGAGACCCCTATGGTGGATAAACCTATGATAGAGAAACCTCTCGGGCTCTCAAGTGTCAGGCCATATTTCTTGTATGAAAACCCTCGTGAAAGGGCATTGCTCGATCAGTATTTATGTGAGCAACAAGATGCTAGTTATAGGGTTATTAAAACTCCTAAGAATGAATAGATTGTTTGCCCTAATTCCACTATAAAAACCAACAACAAATACCCATGCAAATAGCCAAAGAGAAATCAAGAAATAGGGTTTCTTAATAAGAGGGTTGGCTGACTCATTTCAAGGAGTCTACGAAATAAATCCAAAACTGATGTGAGCTCGATTGAATCGATCGATATCCATGAGGATTTAGACTCTGAGATCGAGAGGTTTCTGGAACAAGAAGATTCGAATTGTTCTGAACTAGATCAACCATTGGATTATGTGAATAATCTCCCACTGTGTTTGAAAGACAACAAGGAATTTATAGGTATCAATTTCGGTCAAAGGTTGACAATGGATAGCAGTGATGTTTTAGCACACAATTACACACTTCCTCAACCGATTGCCCCTGTTGAACATTGTGAAGTTTGTTTATAGTGGATAGGACAGTACTATACAGACATACCCATTCTCCAAGTGAGGATCAAAGCTCTCATGACTCACAATGACTCATTGGAAAATGAAAACCGTGAACTCAAGGCCAATGCATGAAGACAAGCAAAACGTTTGAAAAGGACAAGAAATATCATTATAAAAAACGCTGACAGTGTCAAGGACATGATCAATTCTGAGATATTGTGATTTGAATTTTGTTATTAGTTGAATGGTAAGATTGGTTTTTATCACAGTTATGCTTTTTGCTATTTTTATAATCAATCTAGATCAATTTAGATTTTCGTTACCAATAATAAGATTGGCTACATAATCAAGAGATTCTGTAGCCAAGTCATTTTCTCATATCAAATTTAGGAATTGTTAGTTAATAAAATATTTGACTTGCTCATTTCGTTTTTTCAGGATAATATGTATCTCATGCTGATCTAATGGGATGGAGCATGCTGGACTTAGTTGATATTTTTTTTGCTTATTTTGTAATTATGAGGAAATTCTCATAAATTTTGAAGATTTAGTTTGATCATGAGTGGATCTAAGCCCTCTATATTTGTAACTCTTAGATATTTTTGAGATATGATCCTATCTTAGAAGATATGAAGTTTAGCCTTCATAAACTCTTTAAATACTCCATATTTTGTAATGGAAATCATCTTGGCATAGAGCAGAAGATGGACGAGTGATTCCAAGACTTAATGAAACAACATATATGCATTTTGGCTTTAGCCTTTTGTTAATGATGTTTTCATTTGTGTTTTGTTAATCCTAATACATTAATAGGACTGATAGATTTAGGCTTAAATATTTATAATGTTTAGGATATTTGTATTATAAATATCGTCTATAATTTGTTACTCTAATTATAAATACTATGATCACATCTCCAATTGCAATGATAGGATTTATCTTTGAACTTTAGTTGAATGATGAAATGCATAAGTTACTTCCAGATTTATCTTGCTGTAATTATGTGCAATTATAAGATCATAGGGTTATAATGGTGTTTCCTCCTCTGTCATTAAAACTAAGCTGTCGATACATGTTTTGAATTTATTTAGAACAGTTATAAATTTCATTGTAGATTTCTCTCTTGGATGTGGAAGCTAGATGTTCATCATTCATACAGATGCTTGGATGCACCTCACTAACTAACAACAGGTTATCTCCTTTCTGTTTCTCAAATTCAGTCATTTACATATTAATGAAACCAGAATGTATGGTTCATCTTTTGACTACCTGCATGTCTGCGCTGCATAGTTTCTTCAATTCAAGATTAGTTATATTTATAAAGTGAAAACAAAAAATATTTGTATGTGTTTTCTTTATCTGCTTCTCGAAAGAAAACTATTTTTACATTGATTTAGTAAGTTTCGATTAAAAGTTGCAATTTGTAAATGATGTACATGAGCGAGATTTGTATATTTTCTGTTTAAATACTCCTACAACAATTATATTAGAGTATATATATATATATATATATATATATATATATATATATATAGTGTTTAGTAAATAGTTAGTTAGTTCTTTCTTTTGTTTGTTTTCTTTTAGGATTTTAAATTGGTTAACGAAGCAATTAAACCCATTAGAATGAGTTACACCAAACGACTTGGGTTACTTAGACAACCCCGGGCCAGACTCATTCTTCTAGTTGATGGATGGCCATCTTCGCTTGCCAACAAATGGCTCTAGAAGGAGGGCCTGAATGCAATTGATGGCACGTGGAAGTTGTAAGACTCCTCCCCCACACACTCGCACCCCTATAGTAACACAGAGTCACTCTGACAACAACGTTACTTCTGAAACAACAACTACCTCGAACGAAAATCCCCAGATTCCTGTTGAGCCGGTAACACCAAATCCTCAAGGGGTTGACATACAAGAAAGTGTTCATCAATCACTCATAAGGACACATAGTTCCTTGGCCCACATCAGACAACCTGGTAGGCCACTAAATCAACCCTTAGATTTCTATGATATCAGAGAATATCTTGAAGGCACTGGTCTGCATTTAAACCCTTTAGGAGACAATACTATCAATCTTACCGAGACACCTGTTCTCGGAGCTGGGGGATCTGGTATTCCACCTTCCCCACCTCATTCATCTCCATCCTCTTCAGGAGGAGAATCATCTGACGAAGGAATTTCCTCGTTCGAACCATCTTAGCCTTCGACACCACCTACACCCATGGAAAACCAAGACAATCCCTCCAGACCCTGGCTCAATGAAGATGTTGTGGTTGTACCTGGACCCCAAAACCCATTACCAAAGCACCCAGAGAAATGGTTACCTAAATTTGACTCGGATTCTAAGAAAACTACTGAAGACCACATAAAGAAATTTATGTTGGCCATTAGACTCCGAAGTGTAGAACATGAAGATGTAGTATGTAGACATTTTTCTTATACGTTCGAGGGCAATGCCTCTACATGGTGTTTTTCCCAACAACCACAAACCATTGTCTCTTGGGACAAATTTGAAACCTGTTTCTTAGAGACATTTCGAGATGACAAATCTCCTGAAGTCTTGGTTATGGAATTATCTAGCCTAAAAATGAACTCTAAGGAGAAAGTAAAAGACTAGAATCAGAGGTTCCTTCATTAAAATATCGAATCCCCACAGATTCAATGCCGACTGAAAGTCTAATTGTTGCATATTACACCAAAGTTCTGCATAATAATATAGCAATTTGAGTTAAAAGGTATAAAAAGTATTTGTTACTAGAAGCCTCCAAGGAGGCAAGTCAAATCGAAAAGGATATACTAGGCTTAAAAGACAATCTAAATAGCGAAGTTGAAACAACTCCATCCTTTAAAAAGAAAATAGAAATCCTTACTAGGCCTCCCCAAACCAAAAGCCAACCAAAAAATTTAGACTTAGAAAGCTTGCAAAAGATTGCCCAAAAATTATCAAATCAAGTCATAGACTTGAAGAGATCAGTCGAAGAGGCATCCTCAAGCAAAGGAAGTTTTAAACCTCCTTTTAGGAAGCCTTTTCCTCCCAATCGGCCAAATCCGACCACTGAAGGTCTTAATTTAGAAATCTTACAATACGCTTTGCAAACTATTCCTGAAGCACATGATAACTCTGCCCCTTCTAAAAGTTCTGAAGATGTAGCTGAAGAAGAGGAGTCATCTCCCAATATCTTTGGACATTTTTCTGATAGTATTTTTCAAGCAAACTTTGAAACTATCCACCCTTACAACACAAGGAGAAAAACACAGAGTAAACCGTCTTCCAAAATGAGTAATAATGTGCCTCCAAGATAGCCTAAGCAAGCTGAAATAAAACAGAGTTTAGCAGCTCCAGTTTTAGAATATGACTTGATTGAAGATTTGAAGAAACTAAGAGCTAAAATTTCTTTTTATGAGCTTATGAAATTTCCTTTAATTCTGCAGAAAATGCTTCAAAATATTGCAGAAAACAACAAGAACAACGATTCTAACAACAAGAATACTGCAGAAATAATTTCTAAAATAGAAAAAATGATCCATACTAAAACCACAACCGAACTTTCTAATAAAGGGGATTCAACAGAAAAAACTGTATCAAATGTAGATAAAATTGTCTCAGGGATAATGACAAAAAATAAACAGAATTCTGCTGCTAATACTCGTAAAAATGTCTCACCTTTCTTATTGAATTTTGAAATTTTCAATAGAAATGTACATAATTGCATGGTAGATTTTGGCGCATCATCAAATGTTATGCCTTTATCTATTTGCCAAAAAATTAACACAGAAGTTCATCCTTCTAGTCTTAAAATCATTCATCTTGATCGGACGAACGTTAAGGTAATCGATGAACTTAAGAATGTGTTGGTTAGGCTATCTTCTAATCCTAAGGTTCACCAATTTATTGGCATCATTGTTGTTGACATCCCTGAAGTTTATGGTTTTTTTTTTAGCAGGTATTGGTCCGAACAGCTGCATGGGTACTTTGCAACAGATTGGTCTCATTTGTGGCTGCCACAAAATGGACAGCCAAATAGAATTAGGATTAACTGTGAATGCTATCTCAAGCACACCGTGATAGATCTAAATGATCCCAGCGAACCTTTTATTGCATATATTAATTCACTTGAAACGCAAGGAATGAACCCCTTATTTGGTAACTTCGTCACTGAAATTTCCCCCATCACCGATCCTGGCCAAGAATCAAAACTCATTACCTGTATGCAGTCACCAGCTTTACCAAATGTGTCGAACGTTACCGACGAAGCTCATATATGGTCACTATACTTCGACGGATCCAAATCCAAAGAAAGATCCAGTACAGGATGTGTACTCATCGACCCCGTAGGTAATAAGACTTTCATTGCATGTCGATTAGAGTTTGAGTACACTAATAACATTGTTGAATATGAAGCACTTCTGCAAGGGCTTAAGAAATCTTTGGATATGGACGTAAGAAAATTAATAGTGTTCAGTGATTCAGAAATTGTGGTCAGGTAGGCAAGAAACTCCATACACTATTTGTCACCACATCTGAAAAGTTATCAAACCAAGGTATGGAGTTTGATACAAAAGTTTTCATCATTTAACATCAATTCCATTCCTAGATGAAGTAATTACAAGGTTGATTTGTTAGCTAATGTCACTTCCAAACTTTTTCCTGCAGAAGGTCTCTCTCCGAATGCTTTTTCAATTGAACTATTATTCAGGATGTCAATTGCAGACAACATCACCAATTGGAGAGTGTTCGACGATGACCAATAGATCATCAACTTCTTTCATATGGAGTACACTTTCCAAGGTGCAATTATCGATGAAGGCACTCACGATGAAAATCTTCATAACTTCACGGTAATATCAGATCCTAGATCTCTTGAATCGACGTCTGATCTGGTAAACTCTATTCCTAGATCCGTTGTAAGACTAGAAAATTTCTATGATTTGCATGATAAATTTAGAGGATCAGTTAATTGTAAAATGAACAGTTCTTCCTTGACTTACGAAATGATAAATCTAGAGACTAAGGACAATCCTCAAAATATCAATTTGGGAACGGGATGCTCCAAGCAAGAACGATCTTCTTTTATAAAACTATTTAAATAATTCAAGGATGTTTTTGCTTGGACATATGATGATTTAAAAACTTTTGATCCTAATATAATACAACATATCATCCCCATGAAACCACAAACTCAGCCTTTTCAGCAAAAATTAAGAAAAATGCACCCCAAATTGGAACCCACTGTCAAGAAAGAACTGAACAAATTATTAAATGAAAAGATAACCTTCCGGGTCAAACACACACAATGGGTGTCCAATATAGTTCTTGTAAGTAAGAAAAGTGGTGAAATCTGACACTGTGTCGATTTTCCTAACCTAAACCGAGCATCTGATAAAGACAATTATCCCATTCCTCCAATTGAACAAATTCTTTAGCAAGTATCTAGTTTCAAAAGACTATCACTACTAGACGATTTTTTGGGATACAACCAGGTCCTCATGTCCCTCTTAGACCAGTTAAAAACCACATTTCTACCCCATGGGGCACTTATGCCTATAGGAAGATGCCTTTTGGGCTTATAAATGCCAGGGCCAATATCCAGAGAGCAATGGAAATTTCTTTTTGTGGTCTTCTAAATCAATTAGTAGTGGTCTATCTTGATGATGTAACCATTTCCTCTAAAAACAATAAAGATCATTTGTCTCACCTCAAGGTGGTCCTAGAACGATGTCGGAAGTATGGAATATCTCTTAACCCTAAGAAATCAATCTTTGCAGTTGAGAAAGAAAAATTACTTGGGTTCATAGTGTCCAAATATGGAATGATTATCGATCCTGAAAGAACCCAAGATATTGCTAAACTTTCCCCTCCCTCTTCCAAAAAAGCCATGCGGTCATTTTTAGGCAAGATTAACTTTGTCAGAAGGTTTGTCCCAAGTTTCTTAGAAATGGTAAGGCTATTGCATAATTTAATTAAAAAGGATGTTCAGTATCGTTGGGGACCACAGGAAAATCAAGCCTTTGATTCCATCAAAAAAGCCATAGTGGAAGCCCCTTCCTTAATGAGTCCTGATTTCTTGCAAGATTTCACTCTCTACACTTTCGCCTCCGACTGATCTTAAGCTGTTGTCTTGACCCAAAAGAACACTGAAAGAAATGAAATCCCCATTGCCTTCATGAGATCAACTTTCAAAGGGGGCAGAGCTAAATTACCCGGCTGTAGATCAACAGGCTTATGTAGTTTTTAAAGTAGTGAAACATTCTCAATCATATTTGCTGAAATCCAGAACTAAAGTCATTGTGCCTTATCCTACTATTAGAAACTTGTTAGTACAAAAGGGATTGGGTGAAAAATGGGCAAACTGGATGACATCGTTACAAGAGTATGAACTCAAGATAACACCTGAACAAATTGTCAGAGGTCAAGGCCTATGCAAACTAGTGGTTGATTCAGTTGAAGAACTGTAGAGTCAAATTAATGTCTCAACTGTAAATCAGCATAATGAAAATCAGATTTGTTGTACACAAGTTGTTGCTAATTCTTGTTTTGATGGTATTAATTTTTACTTAACCCACAATACTTCTCCTTGCCATCTTGATCCAAAAAAGAGAAGAGCATTAAGACTAAAATCTGCACCTTTCCAGTTGGTAAATGACGTATTATTCCGTAAGAATTTTGATAGTGTTCTCATGCGTTGTTTGGAAAGAGATGAAGCCGAGAAAGTATTATCTGAACTTCATGTAGGTGAAGCTCGCAGGCACTTCAGTGGAGACACCACTGCTCACAAGGTATTAAGGGTTGGGTACTACTGGCCCACATTGTTCAAATATGCCCATGCATTATGTCATAAATGCATAATCTACCAAAAGGTTGTTGGACGTGTAAAAAAGGAAACATTCCCTTTGCAACATGTTTCGGTGGATTCACCTTTTTAGCAGTGGGGTGTCGACATCATAGGGCCAATTAAACACACCTCTTCACAGCATCATAAATACATCATTATAACAATGGATTATTTTACCAGATGGTTCGAGGTTGCACCGCCGAAAGTGATAAACACTAATCAGGTAATATCTTTCCTCAATTCAAATATCATTACTAGATTCGACATTTCCGAGTGTTTGGTATTCGATAATGCTTCGTACTTTTCATACCTCTATATGAGTGTTCTTTCTTTAGAAGAAGGGATCAAACTAAAATATTCTACCAACTATTATCCCCAAGGAAATGGCTTAGCAGAATCGATAAACAAAAATCTGATCAAGATCATCAAAAGGACAGTTTCTGAAAACCACAAGAAATGGCACAATGCGCTTTTTAATGCACTCTGGACTGATAGGGTGACACCGGAAACTTTTGTTGGTAATTATCCTTTCTTTCTCATCTACGGAAGAGAATCAATTCTCCCCCCTCATGTTTTGTTTCCCATTCTGCAATTATCGTAGAAAGTTCAAGAAGAGGAATGCCCTCCTCTTGAAAGTCGAATTAATGCCTTGTTGAAACTAGAGGAAGTAAGAGCACAAGCAAAGGAGAGGTTGGATCAGTATTAGCATATTGTGAAAGGCTGGTTTGATTTAAACTCTAATTTGGATAGAAACTTCAAGATAGGAGATTTGGTTCTCAAATGGGATAAACCTCATGAGGGAAAAGGGGAAGACACTGAGTTCCAGAACCTATGGTTGGGGCTCTTCGTAATTGATAAAAAAATAGGTCCCATCTCTTTCCATCTACACAGTTTGGAGGGACATCCAGACACCTTCCCGGTGAATGGCCAAGCTCTCAAAAGGTATTTCTCGTGATAATTCCAGATCCACATTTTGTACATATTTTTCTGTTTTGATTTACTTTTGTTTTTTTATTTTGGTTCTTTTCATTTTGCTTGTTTTCGCTGCTTTCTGGTTAAACTTATGTCTGTGTCACCTTTTAGTTTGTGAAGGGAAACCAGAGTGCCTCATTATGAAGCAATAGTTAAGGTCTTTTCAGAGCATCAATGTTGTAAATTGTTGAAACATAGACTAGCTAAAGAAACTTTCTGTTCGAAGTAGGTTTTTTGGTTTCACTTTATAATTATGAGCAGACATGACCATCTTTAAAGATTTTTACGCTATCCCTGCTTTTAAATAAAGAAACTCAAGTAAGACTTCCTGTCCTCGAAAAATTAGTTTCATCAGAAAACTAATTTCAGATCATAATGAAGGTTATCAAGCGAAATATTAAAGGCTAGAAAATGTCAAGTGTTCTGAAGACTGAAATTTTTCAGCATCACCCCGCTCTTCTGAATATCATTAAATTTATGTCAGACTGTAAATAATTTCTTGAGAGTTGTGGGAAGTGTTTGTAAACCCACCGAGATACTGAATAGGTCTGTTGGCAGTGGGTAAATGCATGCAGGATGTTGGATTACTGAGAGGGGGGCTGAATCAGTAATAACGTAATTATAATCCTTTTTATTCAAATGTTATATCAATGTAGAATTATTATCCAATAATGAGCAGTAATAAATAAAGAATCACACACATGCACAATACACCATTGTTTTACATGGAAACCCAAATCGAGAGAAAACCACGGAATTCTTTTTCTTATATGTCTTGAATAATTACATTCATTGGAAGCACCAACTTCCTTTGTTTTCCAGCTGCAACTGGAAGGAGGCTCCAACCTCCTAGCTTCTCAGGCTATAACCTGAGGGAAGCTCCAACTACCCAAATCTCTGGCTACAACCAGAAGGAGGCTACAACCCCCAATGTTCTCCGGCTACAACTGGAAGGTGGCTACAACCACCTGTCCTTTGCCCCGTCCTGCCACCCTGAAGTAGAAGTAGAATGATGGAACCACTGTCACACTATCACTGTGAGATATACCGATGTAAACCTGTACCAATAAATCTGAACCATGCATCAATCTATACCTCAACCTGTAAATTATAAACCTGTACCATAAACAAGTGCATCAACCATGCACCAACCTGTAATCAACCTGTACCATAAACAAGTGCATCAACCATGCACCAACCTGTAATCAACCTGTACCTTAAAAAAGTGCATCAACCATGCACCAACCTGTACCATAACCAAGTGCATACCAATCATGTGTCAACTACTCATCAACTATGAATCATCAATATGTACCAACATCATCAACTATACACCTCATGTATGTGCACCAACTCATCAACTACTTGTCTCAACCATGTACTCAACATGTACCTCAACCAAAAGCCCT